>WBMV01009067.1:1083149-1150690 GCA_013396655.1 Campylorhamphus procurvoides | reverse complement strand
CCGCGCCGGGACCGCGGGGGCCGGGCCGAGCCGAGCCGGGCCGGGCCGGGCCGGGCAAGGGGGGGCAGTGCGTGAGGCGGCGCGCAGAGCTCCTTACATAACAGCGGGGCCGGGGTGGTGCTGCGGGAACACCGGGAATGGGGCCTCGGAGGCTGCACCTTTTCTCGGGAGGAGCGGCGGCGTCAGGCGGAGAGGCCAGTGCCCCGACCCCCCGAGCCTGCCCGGCACGGCCCTGTCACCCAGCGGGCCTCAGGTGTCCGCCCGCGGCTGCACAGCGACAGCAGCTGCTGCTCCTTCGGCAAGGTTAACTTCGTTAGGTGTGCTGGAAGACCTGTTCCCAAAAATCGAAATGTGCGGCAGCTGACGTATTTCTCTCTCTTTTCTACCGTAGACTAATATATGGTAACTTATTTTTTAAAAAGAAGCTGTCGAAGAGATCAGTTTTTGTTTTTTGATGTGTAGCTTCCATTTTTAAGGGCTTTTTTTCATTTTTAAGGACTTTACTTGAAATCAAATGGGAGTATACCTTGTCAGCATTTTTGCTCTTCTCGCATAATAACAGAGATCATTAGGGTTAAGGGCCTCTGGAAATAATCTACTCTGACCCCCTTGCCAAGGCAGAGTCACCTAGAGCAGGTTACACAGGAACACGTCCAGGTGGGTTTTGAATGTCTCCAGAGGAAGAGAGGCAGTACATTGAGGGACTGCGTAGTTCAGGATAACACTGGAGAACTTCCATAAACCAGGACTTCATATTGTAGCACAAACCAAAATAAATAAAGGATGTGTGTTGTGCTATGTTTATTGCAGTATTTGGTCTTTGTTTGTAATCTTAAGTAATAGCGACAAACACATATTGCAGTAGCAAGGCAGTTCCAAGAAAAGCATTTTGTGTCTTGGCTTTTGTAGCTTTGGCATCATTTTGCAAGTAGCTTTTTGTCTGGTGTCACTTGATTTTCCAGTTTGAGAGGATTAAAGAAAAAAAAAAGCTAGAAAAACATGAAACACTGGATGCAATGACAGCACCTTTGTAGTAATGTCCCTGGGTTGTGCTGTAGACATCTTTAATACTCATGAAAGCTGATGGTTTATCAAAATATTAGTGGCTTTAAAATCTAACATTTAAAAAGGCTTGCTTAAACTCTGTAGACCAGTAGTCACACTGATTAAATGAGCAAAGTGAAACTTTGATCACTTGGCCTCTGGTTGCCCAGAAAACCTGGATTTTTCCAAGCTGTGAAGTGAATACTCAGAAATGGCCGGATGAGTTTCCACCATTCCAGTAGCTGGTAAATCCATCTCAGTGGACTTAAATCGAGCAGCAGCATAGTTGATAATTTCTTAGAGGCTGTTACCAGTGGTAGACTTTGATCATACCTGACTTAAGTAGGTGAACAGCAAGACCAGGAGGAGAAATAAAAGAGGGTTGTTAGTTACATCTTAAGGCATTGTCTTCTTTAACTAAACCTTTGTATTAAACTCTACACGTAGAATTTAGACTTTTCTGGGTTTTTATATATAAACACACATATATATTCAGGCTTAGGTTTTATATTGTAGTCTTACCAATGTTATCCTCAAAAGCTCTAAGTAGTAGCATGAAAGTAACTAGTCTGTATGCTCACTTTCCATAAATACCACCAGAATGTTACAACTTCTTCTACAGTTTCAAACCTCAGTTCCCACTATTAGAACTTCATACCACTTGCCAGAATGCCAAAGAGACTTCCCAAGGTTAGAAAGCTTTAAACACCATTACCAGCAGCAAAGACTATGTTAGTGTCTTAAGAAAGAGTCCATGCTCTCTAATATTGTGTGCCTAAGCTTCTGCTGCACAACGTCAGATGGACTTTCCTAACTATTGATGGTCTGATAACAATATTATGGTCACTGTGGTTCTGGTGGGGTTTCTGCTTGACTGAATTGTCCTGTGGAACTAGAAAACTGAACTGGATGGTGAGAGCTCAGATAAGAGAGGCAGTGTAAGGTCATAGTGGTCAGATCTAAGTGGGAACTACTTCACCTCACAGTAAATTTGAGAGTTGCTTCTCTGTAGCAACTGAAAGCACCAGATACTAGGTTGTGCAGATGAGACTTGATTTTGATTCTTTCTAGTTAAATCAGTTTGTTGCTAAATAATATAATCTTCACTTTTTGGTATTGCAGTGTTGAAATCCAGAGAGGGTATAGGCAGATAATCATTCTTGGGGGAGCAGGAAGGAACTGTATTATTCAAGGTCATTTTTTCTGAGACACGTGCAGGAAGAACAGGATGCAAAATGTATGTACACATAGAAAAATGGTGACTGTTGCACAGTGGAATTCCCTCTGAACACAGCAGTAGGTCATAAGGTACATAACTTTGCATGTTGACCCTCAGTGGTGTTTATTGATTTGAAGCTATTGACTGCTGAACAGTCCAGACCATTACACTCCTAATGTGTTTATTTGGATTTTTAAAACAAGTCATAATATCTAGAAATTCTCAGAGCCTTTGAAAAAAATAAAATTTAGGTTGAACTTAACCTTAGTTAACTTAACCTTAACTTAGGTTTAACTTATGTAAGTTAACAAAGGCAGTCCTTTCTCAAATACAGAATTAGTTTGCTTTCAGTAGTGCAAATTATGGGTTTTTTTCCCAACAATTTTCAGAATAAGTGAACAGTTGGCTGTGAGAGTCAAGAGGCCATTAATGAGCAGATTCAGAGAGCAATGGATGTCTTTCAGGGAACAGTGCACTTTTAACTTGCTTTCTTTGGTGCTAGAGAGTATCCTTAAAGCAGTGGTTTCACGTCCTGTCTCTTGTGCTGGTTTTAGTGCTTGTCTGGCCCTTTGTGAGGCTGATCCAGCATACAAAGGTGTCAACTTGCTGTAGTGAAACAGCTCTGTTGGAAAGAATGCAGGAGGTGGGCATGCCACAGCGAGTGGGTAGAGCCTGCCTGTCAGCTGAAGAGACCTGTCCTGTGCAGCCGTCTGGAAATGCTCTCTGTGATAAAAGAATCGTTTGTTAGGTGAAGTGGTAGTTCTGGTCATTCTTGTCAGCAGAGAAACCAGGGACTCCTGATGTTTGCAGTGATACGTTGTTGCTCAATACCTCTGCGACAGAAACGCTCTTTATTTCTCTTTGTAACATCATTGATGTGATGTTGAATACCCGTATCTGTTAATTCTAGGTTTTCGTGCTGCATGAACAAATTAAATATCACTTTTATAGGTAGAAAGTAGTTTGATTTTTTTTTTCCTTTAGAATAACTTGAATTCTTATGCTTTATGTGCAGAAACTGTTCTAATCCTGTATAAACTATGGATATGGTCATATTGTGCATTCTTTATAGAAAAAGAATTTAATTGGCTATCTTTTGGAACTTTTTGTAGAAAAGCATTAACTTTTGATGATTTCAGCCAAGAACAAAGATAGGGTACTCAAACTTTTGCGTATTTGCAGTGTCCTTGCATCAGTACTTTCAGTTGGTATTTTTCTAACAAAGATAGCTGGTATGTGTGTTGCACTCTTGCAGATTTGCTGGTTGTTGCAGGAATAATTAACAAAAGAGAACATCTTAAGCTCATATATTCTATAAAAATGGGCATTTTATGTTCATTTCCTTAATAGAAATAAAAAGAGGAGTAAAGGGAAGGCACCATGTCAATAAGCAGATAAAATACTTGATTTTTATTTCTGTTTAATGGTGTGTTTAAATGCTCTGGATGACTGCATAGTATTAAAATAGACATATGTTCTCTAGAGGGAGAGATCTATGCTCACTTGATTGTCCGCAAAGTATCTGGCAACCTTTAGTTGTAAGAAAATATCAAAAACTGGGAATAAAGAAGGTAGAGGACCTATTGAAATATTGCTGTAATTATTAAATAAGAAATAGAAAATGTCTTTTCTCTCATGACTAGACAGTAGACTGCTAAATGGTTGGCTTTATTCAACTTGGGTAGCAAACTCACAAAATGACTATGCCTGTTTATCATGATGGGGTTTTTTCCTTTCATCAGGAACACCAAGGAAACACAGCAAACGACTTGTCTAGTAATTGCTGGACATTATTAAATCTCATCTGCTCAGCCTCTCTTTAACTTGTTCAAAACTCAGATGGAATTTTTCCATTTCTAAATCTCCACTTTCAGGAAGATTATCCTTAATGGTTTGTATGTTGTTTTAGCGATAACTTTTTTGGGTAAAAACCACCTCATCCTGCAGTTTTACTGTGTCTGTTTCCTAGAAATCTTAAAAATATTGTAAGACATGTCTTGAGTTTTTATAACATGATCAGGCAGGTAACATTCTTGTTGCTTTTTCTGGTAATCTCTTGGTCTTTGTCTTGGATCAGATGAAATGTCTTTCATCCTCTTTCAGTTTATTCTGGCTTCATTTTGCTACATGGCAAAGTTTCTAGAATGTAATTATATGATTATCTTGAAATTTGAGTTCTTTAAGCAGTAGTGTAATCTTTGTCCTTGTCAGCAGATATATGCAGAGTCTGTCGGTCTGAAGGAACTCCTGAGAAACCCCTCTATCATCCATGTGTGTGTACTGGCAGTATTAAATTTATTCATCAGGAATGGTGAGTTCTGTCTGTAGGTTTCTTAATTTTTGGGGTTTTTTTCTAATGAAAGTACATTAATGTGTTTCTAAAAATACTACTTTCAGAGTCTTAAGGTTGACTGGTTAGAAAAATCCAATTTTCAGTGGAAACATGTTAGGGTTTTTGATGTTTTTTCACATGATGATTTACAATTCACAAAAAATTTTGTAAATGTATAAAGAAATATTGATAACTGTTTGTGTTTGGGACTACAGTCCTGATCATATGTCATCTTTATCAAAACCAAGCAGAAAAATAAATGTGTTGGGGCTTTTTCGGCCCACTTACAGCTGTGAACAGAAAGAACATCTAACTTCATAGCAAGAAATAAAAATACCCTAGTCATTTTGAAGTGTGTTTTATCAGGAAGTGCTAAAGTGAAAACTGTCGTTCTGGTCTATAACACACATTGCTTTTGGTGGTATTTTAATAGCCAGTCTTTCACAAATACCACAGTTCTAAATCTTGCCTGTGTGCATCTATATGTCATATTTTGAAGTATGTATAAGAACTGGTGTCATTAGTGGGTGTCCACGCCAGGATATCTGCTTTGATCAACAACGTACTTAAAGAATGTACTTTATCAATAATGGAAGTGATGTATGTCAGCTTACCTTTTCTTTTCTTTTTAAAATTTCCTTGATGGCCTAAATGGATTTAATAAACATGCTAATTTAAATCTTGCTTGACACTACTAATATGCTGATCTGTGTATGAAAACAGAAAATTGGGATGTTTTCCTTAAAGGAGGGATAGGGCAGAGGGATATATAATATGTGTTAATATGATCACTTTTTATTGCAGCTTAGTTCAGTGGCTTAAACACAGCAGAAAAGAATACTGTGAATTATGTAAGCACAGATTTGCTTTCACACCAAGTAAGTTATGTTTTACTGCTCCTATTTTTTCAGAATTTTTTTTTACTATATATTAAGTGATTACTTTTCATTCAGCATGATAGATCCAAACTTGTGTTTTAACTTCTGTATTCTTGTTTGAATTGTAATTCTTATGCATATTATTGCAGACTGTGTGAAATGTTTAAATAATAGATATTTTGGTTCTTTCATAATCTTGCGTGAGACATAAAAGAAGTATTATTCTGTACCTTTTCTGACAGCCTCATTCCCGTTCTTTTGTTGCCAGCATTACAGTGTATGGCATGTTTTCAGCTTCATTGATAAATTTGAGTGTTTGCAAGTCTGAATGGGAAAGTGAAACCACAGCCAAATTTGAATGTGTCTATTACCTCGGAACAATCTATCTGCAACACTACTACTTCAGTCAGTTTCAGTTCAAATGATCTTGACAGATAATGCAAATTATGATTGTTCCCCTTAAGTTTCAGTCAAGATGCAGTAACTACTAAATATTGCATTGCCTTTTATGTTAGGTACAACTAAATAGGTCAGGCAACTTATGACGAGGAATTACTGTATCTTTATATAGTTCCTGGAAGATTCTTAATTACATTTTAACTGATTGTAGTAGAAATAGGTGAGGTCCTTTCTCTTGGTGGCAGGGCTAAGCTTGTTATTTAGTATTGCCAACTTACTGCCTGTTGAGCAGGTAAAGTGGGTTTTATACTATATTTTTCTCTTTACATTTATTTGTGCTGATTTATTCCTTACAACTGCTGAACTCAGTTCTTCATGGTGAAGATATGTAATTTAATTTTTTTTTAAACTGATGAGTATCTGCACTGTAGAAGCTGTCTTGAGTTGGGAAAAATGGTGGTTTGACTATTTCAGGTGTGTAGTACAATAAAAATCAAAGCTCCTTTTCAGGGTAGCTGGTCGCAATTAGGAGGAGAGAACACTCATCCCATTTCCGGCTCCCCTTTCACCTTTTTTTGATTTTTTTTGTTTTTGGGGTTTTTTTCCAACAAGTTTTGTACTTTGATAGAGAAAACTGAGGCTAAGGTGGTTTAGTTCGTGCATCTTCTCTTCCAAAAATCCAGTGATCCACCTTTCTTCTAGATATTGAAACTCAGTATTTTTTGCATTTCTGCCAACAATTAATTAAACACATTAGACCAGCAGTGAAATGTACAACTCTTTCTTATGAGGATAATAGCATATTTTATGTTGATCATGGAAATATTCAGGTTATTATTTTTAAATACTACAGAGACCTGTATAAGGAATATAAGACAGAGAGATCTGCTTGCAGGTTTTATTTGTTAAACATTTTTATAAAGGCGTTATATTGGTTTTTTGTGGAAGCTTTGCAAATTAAGAGTGATCCCCAGTTATTAGCCACTTTCAAAATTGCATTCTGCTACTAGGTCCTCTACAGATTTAGTATGCAAGATCAGAAAGTGACATTTCAGTGATTTATTAGTTGTTAAGAGGAAAGAATACTTTTTGGTTTTGTGTGAAAAAGAAATACGAGAGTGTATAATGTTTACCTTAGGATGTAGGAGAAAAGAGGATGAGACATTCTAAATGAAATACACTTCATACACGTGTTACTGTTGATAAGAAGAAGCTTAGTCACTGCCCTTATCAACAGAGGTGTTCCTGCAGAAGTTAATCCTTGAGTGACATAGCTGTTACCAGCACAGCTTGTAATGCAGTTGTAGGTTACAGACATGTGAGAAAACATAGTTGAGTTACTCTGGCTTAACAAGTTACCATTTGTCATAGGAACTTTGAAATTGGTAATAAGTGAACCTCTTTCTTCTTCCACATCCAGCCTCTAGGAAAGGTATGTTTCTCTTCCTGTCACACACTTGCCACTCCCCTGACTGAGCAGCCTCAGCTGATAATGTTTCCTTCTTGGCTTTCCACATTGCAGTGTACTTTTTTTCCTACCAGGCTGTGCACAGTGGTAGCACATCAGGAACCCTGCATAGATTCCTCCTGCCCTCTCTACCCAGTGTGTCTTGTTTCATTGGTTTGTTTGCACCCAGCAGTGGTGCTGCAGTTCCCTGAGTTTGTCTTACCCCTCTTCTTTGGAAGGTAATGCGACTGTCCAGTCTGGAAGCTGAATCTGCTTGTGGGAGTTGGGAAAGAGTCACAGGTGCTGGAGAGTGATAAGGCAGAAAAGGGTTTGATGTATATGCCAGTCATTGCAAGCAAAGTTGGATCTGACCTATAACCATGCCAGGTGTAATGCACTTACAGATAAGTTAATTCACTTCAGGATGTGGTCACGTAAACGTATGTGCATAATTAATATCTGTGCTTCAATAGACAGGCACTAAGTTGAGCATAATAGTGCGGTAATACCAGCAACTCCTCTCTTATTTAGCTTGGTTTGCTTGTTAAGCCTGTTGATGTCATTCTGTCAAAAATGCCCCCTTGCTTGTATAATTTTTGAAGTATGAAGTATTCATATACTATTTCTAGTGCATTTGTTCTTTAAGTTTTGTAACATCTGATTTCTTTAGCACCTGAACTGCTAGTTTAGTTACTGTTTGGAAGGAAGGAAGGAAAGAGGAGAAGGTTCATCTTGGCAGGACTACAAAGGAATGGGGTTTTCTTTAGAATAATAGGATCATTCTCTAAATGTGTTTGGTCATGTAGGCCAATAACACAATTCTCAAATGCGTGCTTTGAAGCTAAATTTTTAATGTTTTAAATTTAATTAATTTTCTGCAGTTCTTCAACTTAAAATGAATATAAATTTTAAAAGTAAAAAGTAGCTTTGGACATTTTTTAATTAAGTCAAGGCGCTTGTTCATTTTCAACTCTCAAGTTTTCTTTCTGAGTTTTTAAAGGGCAACGCCTCTGTATTCTTTTCCTCCCCACATGTGCTTTCCTTTGTCATGTGCAAAGATGCACTTCTATTGCTGTCACACTAAACTTTCATAAGCACTGACCCTTGAAAGAAGGTGAGGCTGTATTTCCCAAGAAAAACAGTTTTCAAAACTTTTCCTTTCTGTAGAAGGCAGTGTTAACATAAATATTGTCAAAACCACAAGTATGGAATGTGACTAGACGAGCTTGATATTTGGCTGGAGATTAGAATTGGTTAATTCCGTCACTTCCTTTGTACCTTCGTTGCTGGTGAGTGATTGATACAATGTCACGAGCTTAGTTAATATAAAGATTGTAAAACTGAAGGAAGTCATATGGGCAGGTGTTCTTCCATTTATGAATTATTATAATCTGACATAAGCTTTTGATTTGTGCATGCGGAGTTACTAATTGAAGGCTTGCATGCACTAGGGCCTCACTATTTGTACTGTTCCTCCTTAGTTACGTCGTTCTTCCTCTTTCCTGTTGCTTGCTGCCTTTGTTCATGGGTAGCTGTTAAAATGAAAATTTGTTGGATCAGGAACACAAATGATTCATGGTTCCTGTGAATCATTTGGATTGACTGAGATCCTAAACCATCCTATAGAACACTGAGATTCTCCACTTTAAATACTTAAGGTTGGGGTTTTTTTCAGTTAATCCAAACCTTGATATTTTTGATCATCTTAAAACCTTCCAGATAAGACTAGCATAGCTAGCGTAATGTGGAAGAGTTCATGGTTTATAGATATTAAGGTAAAGAAAAAGGAGTATCACTGATATAATTCAGCTATGAATTGTATGTTCATATTTGTAACATCTACAAAAAACATCATGTAATTGCGTGTTGGTTGTAGGAACACCCCAAACTTCATCTTTAATTTTGTAAAAAGTTAGCTCTAAGCTTTGTAACTATGCTGAACGACACAGTAGTCCATGGCTTCAGCATTTCGAGAAAGTCTAATTTGGAAAAACAAACTTCTAAAACAAAATACTACATTCTGACACACAATTCATTGTGTCTTCTGCCAGCTCCAGGGTGCAGAGCATACATGCAGTTGAGATTTATATGAATGTCATTTCATGTTTGTTCGACCTGTGACTTGCATGAGAAGGGATGGACTTTTTCTCCTTTTACCTTAACAATCTATAGCAGAATCTGCATATGTGTCAAGGGTGTGAAACACATAATTGAATGGTTTGGGTTGGAAGGGTCTCTTGAAGATCATCTAGTCCAACCTAAAGAATATCTCAGAGTCCTTGTTTTACCAAACCAATGCCTTAACCCATGAGCTATATAATACACGATTTCTACTTTTGACTTATGTAGTGTTATTTCATGATCAGTGCACAGGATGACCACAGTGACATATAAATTGCTTGCAAGTGTAATAGTAAATAGAAAATCTATGGGTAAAAGGACTGTAAGTATGGAGATTCTGTGAAGTAGGCAAAATGGCAGCTTCTAAAGATAGCCTTGTGTTTTTCCTACCTTGTTTGTGTCAGTGTAATAGCAGATTTTGGTCATGCCATCTGCTTTGGAGCAGTAAAATTAATATTTGTGTCTCTGGAAAAGTTAGGCTTACAGGAAGGGAAGAAGGGTGGAACAAGACCCCACCCCACTGAAAACAACCAACCAAACAAAACACCACCACCCAAATTTAGTATTTACAACTTTAAATAGCAGTTACACTGTATAGGTTTGACCTGAGTATTCCAAAAGCTTTCTAAGTAGTTTTTCCATGGCCTGTACAGCTCAAAGAAGTTGAACTAAACCTATGGAAAGCTCAGCAAAAGTCTGTTTGAATTTCATGTTGTAACGGAAAAAGAACTATTGGTGTCCAGTAGAAGGGTTTTTATTTAGAAACATTCTCGTAAATAATGGCAGGAAATTGGTTTCTCAGGCTGAATTAGGTAAGATTACTGGGATGGAAATTAAGGGGTGTAGGAAGGATGAGGAGGAGAAGTGTGCAAAAGGGAGCAAAGAGGATGTATACTGTGGGTCAGTTTCAAGCCTCAAAGTGGTAGTGTGGAGTGGATAAAAGGGGATGGAATGTGGAGATAAAATGGCAGTGGATGACAGACAAGAGTGGGAAGATTAGCTATGAAAATCACTGACAGCAAGCTTCAGTGCTGCACTGTGCTTGCACACCAGGGTTCCTGTCATACTAGGAATTCTTGCATTTCACCCACACAAATGTTGTAGGATATAGAAGGGCTTTATCTTATCATCTTGGTCTAAAGCTTCTAGTGATATAAGCTTTATATACACTGAGGTATGATGATACACAGGAAAAACAGCATTCTTCCCCATTCCTACCCCCAGCTCCTGAAATCGTCAAAAATCATCAAATTGTTACGATTGGCATGATACAGCTTGTCTGCTTTGAGTAGTAGTTACATGGTGTTTTTGTTTGAATGCTCAGTTGTACACCTAAAGCCTTTAGAAAAGTAAGTATATAGAACTACTAACATTTATAACCACTTCAGCTTTACTGAGTTAGGGTGGGCATCCTTTTTTACAGTTCCCTGCATAAGCGTTCAGTAATTCCTGAAAGAGGCCTTTTTCCTTTTTCCTTTCCTTCCAACTCCAATACACCATTAATACAAAGTTAATGTTTTCCATGTAGTCCTTGTTGCAGTTCCAAAATGTTGATTAAAATATATTTTTTGAAAATTAAAAAGATCTCAAAGTGTCTGCTGAGTTGTCTTGAGTGGTACCATAATTATGTAACAGGTACACTGCAAGTAAGTGTTCTTTTGCACCCTTAACAAAGGTTTTTTTGTCTCCTCTGGCAGAAATTTTTCAGAATGTTTGTTCAGTGTGAGCTGAGAGATCATTAGTAAGACTTCAGATGGTGTTTTCTGTGGTACCAAATTGTGTACTAAATCTGTTTTTGTAACAAGAAAACTGTAAATTGGTAGACAATATCAAAATACGTTTGTGTCCTGTTTTCAATTTACTGCTCTTAAGTTGTCACAGGTACACTTTCCTAGTGTTACACTTTCAGTCCTTTCTTTCATGAATCCCAGCTCCTTGCCAGCTACCTGGTGAATAAGGAGCTTTGAAATTTGAAACCAGTTACTATTTGTCTAAGAGTGACTCTTTTGTTGTTACTTTGTGTCAAATATAATCCACATGTAGTTGAAATGCACCACTCTCTCCCCATTCTTTGACTACTTCTGCATGTTGATAGTGATTTTCTATGTTCTTGAGGTCTCTGTACAATACAGAAACTTAGGGAAGTAGCCCTGGAGAAAAAAAAAATAATTTCTTGCTCTTGCAGAGGCTTCTTCACTGACACTAGTGAGAGGATAATTAGGAATGTAGGAAAAGGGGATGCAGGTAGACAGCATAAAGTAGTATTTCTTAGACTCTTAAATCAGATGATTGCCCATGAGAGGAAAGAAAAACTTTTTTTCTATTTGTTCTTATAAAAAACTGAGTTTCCTTATGTAGTTAGAAGTATGTGAGGGTTTTAAAGTTAGTCTATTTTATTAAAGTCTTCAAGCACAGATGTTTCCAACGTAACATACATGCAAGCAGCAATGTCTTTGTGCAACTCCCAACTGTAGTTTATCTTCTTTATTCAAATCTGTTATTGACAGTGAGCATTACCAATTCTTGGTATCTCTATGTGTGTAGAAACTAAGTAAATGTAATGAAATTGTTAAATGTTTTCTGATTGTTTGCAAAGAAAGAAACATCATCACTGTTTTTCTTGACTTTATAGTAGGGATGGGCTTATACAATGTATAAGTGCTGAATTTTAGAAGACAAGAAAATTTAGTATTATGAAAATATCTATACAGAGTGAGAGATTAGCATTGTGTTCTGTAATAGGAATGTGCTTAGAAGAGCTCTTGCATGGTATGAAATAGATATCTGCTAAAAGTCATGTGTAAATTTCTATGTGTGTAGATACTTAATCAGCTCCCTTCAATTTTTCTCTCTGGGTGCTGCTTTTATTTTGCTGGGAGTTTTTTTTGTGTGTGTACTCTTGGATAGCAAATAGAATCTAAATGAACTAGCACAAACAAATGGACAGTTTGCAAAATTGCTGATTGGTCTTGTTCCCTGTGTTCTTTCCACAAACTAGGTTTATAAATAATAGAGGTATTTTTGATGTAGTATTGAGTAGGAGGGCTACTGAATTTATAATCTGCTTTTTCTTGAGCTTATTTTGAAGTAATTGGAGTTTACAGTAGGCAAATAGAGCTATTAAGAAAACTTCTCAAGTCAAAAGCGGGCATGGAGTTTATTAATTTTACCATTCCACTCAGTAAACAATGTAACAAATGTGATTTTTTTTTTCTTCTTTGTTTGGAGTAATCTCTTGAGCATCTGTGAAATATGCTTATTCTTCTGGTAAGCTTTTGTCAGATACAAATATTTTGTAGTTGGCAGTGCTTTTACATAAGTGTTTCTTTAAAGGACAAAGTGTTTCATAACTGCCTTTTCCATGCAGTTTATTCCCCAGATATGCCTTCACGGCTTCCAATCCAAGACATCTTTGCAGGACTGGTTACGAGTATTGGCACAGCAATACGATACTGGTTTCATTATACACTTGTGGCCTTTGCGTGGTTGGGAGTAGTACCTCTTACTGCATGTAAGTATTAATTTTTTTGTACATAATACTCTTATACCTAGGGTAATGTGCAACAAGGTTTTATGAAACCATTATTGATTTATTAAAAAAAACAAACAATAAAGACATTATTTCACTTATTTTCATTCAGAAGTTCTCCCTATGTGACTCTTAAGCCAGTAGTGCAATTCAGGAAAATGTTAAGACATAGGAAAAAACTCATGAAAGGCCTTTAAAAGTTCCTGTTCCAATAAAATGCCTCTTTTCAACTATCTTCTTAAAATCTACGTGGAAATTTTTATTTGATGCCATTTATTAAGACAGAAGAATTGTCCAGTTTTTCCTAATCACCTATAAAGGAAAGTGCAATAGAATTCCTTAGACAAATTGATTCGTAAGGCTTAAAAAATGTCAAAAACAGTCATATAAGTAGTAAAGGAATTTAACAGTGAAGAGAATAGAGTGCACATTTAAATTACTGTAGTATCTAGTTTGAAATTCAGTTTCCAATTATGGATGGAAGGAGAACTATTGATATTTCAGCAAGCTAAAAATACAGAGAAGATGGAGAAAGGCAAAAGCAATATAGTATTCAGTCAAGGAAATGATTGGAAGTGCATCTTTACAAACCGTAATATACCCATTGAACAAAAGAGCAGGGAGTAAATGCATCTCCCCAGACAGTTTCTCAGGATATTCTGTGCTTTTATTTGTAGCTGGCACAGGCTTAGTTTGAGAGTAGCACAATACTGGCATTACCTAATTTTCTGAAGCAGACACTGACAGCCTACTTTTTAAGATTATGTGGCCAAAGATTCATAATAAAAAGCTAGCATTAACTAGCTTCAAGTATTAATACATTAAACAGTTATTTAAAACAGATAATAAAAACGGTGATGATCTTTGCTACATGATATCATAATACCAGAAGGTTATATGAGTTCAAAATACGATTATTGGGGACTAAAAAAGTCTATCAGGGATTAATTAGCAGTGAGATATTATGGCACAGGAGCTGAGCTGCTTTGCATGAATCATGTCAGAATGTACTGCAGAAGTATCGCTGCAAATATCTAACCTGCTTCCATGTTCTTTCTTAGGCGTCCAGTTGTGTGACCTGCGCTGAAGACAGGTCTAGATAAATCCTGGGTCTAACCCAGTATGACAATTCCTACACTTTGTGTACTTTTCAGGAATATGCAGCTAAAATAAATACAGCTTTGTTCCATGTGGGTATATATAGTCTCAGATTTTGTTCATTCTCTGAAAGTTGAGATTTTCTTCCTTGACATAAATTTAGCTGGACACCAGGTGAAACAAGGGGTAGTCCAAGTGAGCTTATAACCAAAATCATATTTATACCAGGTTTCTGTTTATTCATACAGGTCGTATCTACAAGTGCTTGTTTACTGGCTCTGTGAGCTCACTACTGACACTGCCATTAGATATTCTGTCAACGTAAGTACTTAAACAGTTGGATACAAAGAACTGTTTTAGTCAGATTACCCTGAAAATGGTTGCTTTGGAACTTAGTGTCCTTTTCTTCCACTTATGCTTCTTATCTTCCACCATCTTCCTTGAGCAACTGCCCTTTACCCTTTGCATAATGAGATGTATGGCCAACAGCATAATAACAGAAGTAATTTCCCGTTGAAGTTCCCTTATTCATGATTTTTGGAGCTGGAAGGCTGACTTTAGGAAGTGAGCCTCAGCTAATAAAGATTTGTATTCGATGTCAAGAAAACTTACTCTGCAAAATTATACATAATTTAAAAAAAATAATTTCCCACAGTTTAAATCAGATGCTGCACAGTAGAATAGTAATGAATGTGCTGTTAATAATGTCACATTCTGTTTTCTATGTTGCATTTTTATATTTTGCATTTAATTTTATTCAGTCTCTTATGCGATAAGGGTTATTTTTTATCAGATTTTCTTTTAGATGATGTTTGGATTTTTAATGCTTCAGACACCGTCTGCTATTGCATATTGTCTTTGTACTTTTTAAATCAATTTTACTTAAAGAATCAGTAAATACAAAACAACAGATTTTCAGGCTAGTTCTTAATTTTTCATTGTCATGAAACACAAGGAACTGAAACTCACTTAAGTAGAATCAGTTGCACATCAGGCAAATGATCTATGTGAATGATCTATGCAGTCCAGCTAAGTCATCTCACTTGGGCTGTTTGATCTGAGATGTCAGGTCATATTACATTTAAGTAATTTTTACTAATGGAGAGAGATGCTTGCTTCAGTCTAATAACAGTGTTTTTCCTGTTATCTCTATAATGTAGATTCTGTTTTTATTTTCCTGAGAAGAATCTGAAACATTGAACCTGAACATCTCTTCTTGTGTCTGTTACAGTCTAGGGAGAAAATAAAGGACTCAAGTATTTGTCAGATTTTAATGGCCTGTGCAACTGTGCTTTGACATTTATTTCTTTGAGAGAGACAATTACAGTAGCCTCTCTTCATTGTGGATTTTATGTCCCCTTGGTATTCACTGTACTGTGCAGGCACAAGTGTGTGGCTGCAAGAAGAACCAAATTGATGCTTCTTTGGGCATGGCATGTGGCATATTTCTTATTTATTATTAAAGAGTATATTGTAGTTTTCTGAGTGAATTCTCTGTGGTAGTGCAAGTGTGGAAACAAGTGGGAGAACATACCTGAAATTAGGGGGGAGGGTTGCTTAAGGTGTTTTTAAGTGCCTCTCATTGCGTGAAACCATAGTTTCGGTTGGCTGGCTGAACTTTGTTTTGCTGCTGCTTTACAATTATGCATGACCTGATAAATTAGGGTTTCTGAAGTACAGAGATAGCATCTGTTGTAAAATACTGTCTGAAATGTGTAGAAGTTGAAGGGAAGCCCTGCAGTTCCATTCTTCTGGTTAGGGTAGGTCAGCAGATAAAATGCTTTATTGAACTGGATGTTATACACCTAGCTGTTTTAAAAAACCTTTTACTGTATCAAACCATTTACCTGGCAACTATTGTCACTATTTCATAGCTTTTGCTATTCTTGAAGATTGTTTTTCTTCAACTACTCTTTAAAATTTTCTTTATATTTGATCAGATCCTGTTTTGCAAGTATATTTATTACGGTAGTAATTTCACAAACCAAACCAGGGGAACTGAAACCTTTTCCACATCAGTGTTTATCCGGGCTCTTTAAGCCATTTGTACACAGGTACATACAGCCTTCCTAAAATAAACCTCCTTTGAACAGAGTCTTTTTAAATTAAATGAAAATTATATCTAGATGCTTTCTTCACCTAGACATATAAATTCAGCTTTTTGCCCAAGTACCAGTGTATTTGTTAATTTGGACTAGACAGATCTGTTTGCTATAGTTAACAATGACTCAGTTTAGTCTTACTAGCAAAATATTTTTGTCATTAGTGCCTTTTTTTTTTCTTTAACAGGGAGAACTTACTGGCTGACTGTTTGCAGGGCTGTTTTGTGGTGACGTGCACTCTTTGTGCATTTATCAGCCTTGTTTGGTTACGTGAACAGATCGTCCATGGAGGAGCACCACAATGGTTGGAACAAAATCAACAACAGCCACTCAATGGTGTTGGTCAACAAAATGAGGTAAAACTTAACTGCTCAGTAGTTCGTGATAAATTTAGAAAATAGGGGTTTGGGATTAAATATCAGAACTCAGTGACATTACTTTACTGGATGGTATCTTTGTTAGCAGAAGTTGAACATGTGTTCCTCTATAAACTTTGTGACACCACTGTTATGTTTTTGAAGTTGTTTTTATTGTACAACAGTCTTTAGAGTCTTATGTCTGTATCTTTACCCTTTTTGAAGATCATTTTTTGCATATAAAGCTGAATTCTCAGGCATAGTCAATGAAGATGCAGTTTGCTTTTGTCTTTTTCATAAATATTTCAGTAGTTCATGAGGTAACAACTCACTGTTCTCAAAGCAATTGGAAGTTTTGTTGAAATCACTGAAGTTGGAACTTCTCTGCCCTTCTCCCAGCATCAACACACACATGCACCCCTTTAGTGCTTACAGGAGCCTCTTGGGTGGGAGAAGAGATGATATAAGCAATATATGCATAGGGAGGAAATAACTCAAAAATTTGTTTTCTTTTGTAATAAATGTCAGTTTTTTAAAGTCAGAGGTAGATATTCTCATTTTGCTGACTGATTCAGGTTGGCCTTGAATTATCATCTTTGTAATATAATGATACTTTTCATAAGATGAAGAGAGTTTCCCTTTACTGAGTACTGGTGAGACCACATCTGGAGTGCTGTATCCAGGTCTAGGCTTCCCCAGTACAAGAGAGCCATGGACAAACTGGAGTCAGCGCAATGTAGAGCCAACAAAAATGGTTAAAGGACTGGAACATCTGACATATGGTGAGGTCCTGAGAGAGTTGGAATTGTTCAGCCTGGAGATGAGAAGGCTCAGGGTGGATCTTAGCAGTCTATATAAATGCCTGATGGGAGGGTGTAAAGAAGGCAACCAGAGTTATTTTGGTAGTTTTGAGTGACAGGACATCAGGCAGGAGGCCCAAATTAAAATACAGGGAATTCCATTTAGACAAAAAAAAGAGTGAGTTTTTAACTGTGTGATCAGCTATTGGAACAGGTTGGTCAGAGAGGTTACAAACTTTCCACCTCTGGAGTTAGTCAAGTGGAAACAGCACTCATAGGCCTCCTGTAGCTGACCCTGCTTTCAGTAGTTGTGTTGACTACATGATCTCTAGAGACCCTTTCCTACTTCAGCTATTCTGTGAAGAAATTTGAATGTCTCTTTTTCTGTTTTTAAAGGTCTAGTGGTCCCAAATGTAATGCTTGTCTAAAACCTATATTATTGACATTTTTTAATGTTATTCAGTTTCACATACATACAGGATAAAAGTATGGAGGGAGGTTGATCAGTTTAACTGAATACTAAATCCTGTTTCTGCAGGCTCAGGCTGTTGTAAATGGAGGGGTTGAAAATGCCGTGCTTGACCAACCTGCTAATGCAGCTGCTGAGAATGTAGTTGTAGGTGAGAACCCTGAAATTCCAGAAGAACAAGTAGATGAAGAGGAGGAGGATAATGAAGATGAAGAAGACGCTGTAGTAGAAGATGCAGCAGATGCAAACAATGGAGCACAAGGTAACAGGTGACTCAAAACAGTAATGTTCTAGTTCTTACTAAGTATAAGTTATACCCTTGAATATAGAACTGTCATAATTCAAGGAAGCTGTGTAAATTCCTATTTTTGCAAATTTCTTGTATTTTGAGTGCTGAAACATTTTTTTGCTGAAAAGCTAGCAGCAGTTATAAGATGAATATTATGCACTCAAGTCTTTTTGTTTGTTTAAAACATAGCCTAGAGTGGTTACAAGTTGTTTTGAGTGAGTCTAACAGCTGTAAAAATGGGCATTGTCTCCCCAGATGACATGAACTGGAACGCTTTGGAATGGGATCGAGCAGCAGAAGAGCTCACTTGGGAGCGAGTGAGTAAGAATAATTTTCTTGAATTTAATAATTCAGACTCATACTTGAAATGATTTGTAGTGCTGTGTTAAAATGCATTTGGGATAGATTTAGATATCATTCCCTCAGTAAGCTTTTAGTGACCTAGAAAAGTTACTGTATTATAAACAAAATGTTATTATATTATAAATAAAAAGTTATTATGTTACTTTTTAACTTCAAAAAAAAAGGCATTTTTTTGATTTCAAATATAGTAGCTGCTTAAAACATGTTTTAGCACAGACTTTTCTGAAATCTTCAACTTGGTCAGGTTTAGAAATTAATTGCACCTTATTTTGAGGATGCTAGACCAGATTAGGAATGCACAAGTGTTGCATTATGTATTGTTTAATACTTGATTTTTGTATTTGTGGAAGCAATAGACTATAGGAGTGAAATGGAAATTCTGATTAATTTGCAAAAAGCAAATGTGTTTCTTTAAAAATGGTGGAGCATTTGAATGTAACGTAGCTTCTCTTTCGATTGGATCACAAATGCCTTAGTTAGAGCATGAGATGCATGTACACTGCAGTCACAGAGTAGGGACTCAAGAACCAGGTTTTTGTAATGGGTCTAGAAGTAGCCAACATCTAAGTTCAAAGCTCAGCACATGCAGCAGAATCTGCTTGAAGGTAGATACAGCAGGGTCGTGTGATTTACCAGTGTCTGCGCCAAAGATGTAAAACTACCTGCTGTATTCCTAGGTTGTGGTATAGTTATTGCCTCGATTGCAGGGTAGGAGAAACACAGTTTTCATCATAAGTGCCAAGTCTTCATCTTTGTTTTATATCTACTGAAAGCTTCTTAGTGTGTTTTGAGAGGTATTTTGTGATAAAGGACATACATAAAACTTCAGATACCTAAATAATTCTGTGGTTTATTTCAAGATGAAAGTGTTGCATTTCTGAACCCAATTCATCTGCTGGGAAGTGTTTATGTACTCCTAGTTGAAAATATTTTGTTGCCTCTCCAGGAATATAGAAATAATTTTCAGCATATTTTCATAACCCTTTCCAAGGTTATGAGCTCACACAGGCAATAGATGTGTGTTTGGCATTTACTATCAAAATCAGGATAGGCTTTTCTCTTATTTTGTCTTGTGAAAATAGCGTGCATGTTTTCTGAATTTTCAAAAATATTTGCATCTTGGTTTATTTTGTAAAATATGTGTAGCTCTCCTATCTTGGAACTTAGTGCAAAGTCCTCGTACTAAAAAAAGATCCTGGAACTTTACAGCAGTAATTGTGTAGTAGGAGTATCTGGTTTGAAATAGTAAGATACCCCTGAAGTGGGGGGAAAGGAGATTTCTTTTTGCCTTTTTTTTTTTTAAATAGATGCTTTATTTTTGGCTGTTCTGTGGATACTTCCCAAAGCAGCTGTGCAGAGGGATGAAAGATTTGTTTCCTTTCTTCCCTAGGTGTAAACCAATTCTGTTCTAAACATAAAAACATACAGTGTAGCAAATGGTCCCATTACTAGTTGCTTTTATACATAAAAGGTAAAATATTAACTTTTCTCAGTGCAACATAAACTGATCCTTTGAAATAAGGAAGCAACAAAAAATTTGCTCATGTATTTTAATATTGAGTGGATTAAACATGTATTTAAATAGCAGTTAATCACTAAAATATTTTGTAAATACAAAATCTTTGTCAAAGTTTTCAAAGTCTTGGAGAGAAGTAGGCTGTAAATTAATTGCTTCTGTGTTGCTTTGAAGTATATAAATACATGTGTATCGAGATAGTCCACATGTATGTCACTGCCTTTGATCAACTGAGTTTACTGTGTTGAATGAAAACTTTAGTTTCTGTCTTTAAGAATTTATGTCCTGGTTCTGTTGGTTGATCAATAAAAAAAGCTTTTGACCATATTGGACATTAAAGTCTGGTATGAAAGAGGCTTATTTTAGATGTGGGTTGCTTAATTTTTCTGATGAATAAGTAAAATAAACTTTCTTATCTTCGCAGATGCTTGGACTTGATGGATCTCTGGTTTTTTTAGTAAGTGAAATCTTGCATTCCAAGCATTTCTATAGAAGACTTTTAAGTACTTGTATTTTTTTAAGTACCTCACTGTATTTGAAGTCCCTATTTTCATATCATATATTTCTTTTAAAGAGGGCTTCATATGATGTCATGTTCAAGCAAATACAGGAGTTTCACAGAGTAAAGTTGTGTGTGAGTGTAATTTTTTAAAAGACATGAATAACTTCGGATCACATACTCCACTGTAAATAAAAGCTAGACTCTTTTAAAAAGCATACACTGGAAATACTTACCTGTTCTAACCTTACGTTTTGTTCTTTATGTTACAATTAAAATGTGTTCTCATTCAGATGTTTTTATTTGCCCTAATACTACCAGAACATTCACTAGTGAATTTATAGTGTAGACTAAATTTTAAAATCTAAGATCTTCAGTTATGTTTGACTTTGTTTTTTCATCAGTCTCACACTTTAATGTAATGGCTTAGGTTTACAATTATGTTATTAGTGATTGACCTTAAATATTAATATCTAAAAGTGAAACTCCGGTGTTTTTATGGCTTAAATCACATCTTAGCTAAAGGTAATATCAGAAAAAAAGAGATATGCTGTAATTTCTAGAGGCAGAGCTGCCAGTTTTGTTAATGCATTTGTTGTGACAAAGACTAAGTGTTAAAAGTTCAGATGAACATTTTCTCATTTATGAAACAAATATCCGCACACAATTCATGTAATTATTTTTAAAGGTGGAACTATATTGATTTTAAAGTAAAAGCTTATTTTTACAAAATAAGAGTTTTAAAGGAAATGTAAGTGTGCATATCTAGGTAAATGTCCATGAATGTAAACATGTGCTTTTGCAGTCTGTCCTGAATGTTTTAGTCTTCCTGTTAGAGCAAATTTCTTGGCTCTAATATGAGACGTGTAAATTCTGGTAGCAATAAGCAGTTGAAATGAGTTTAGATACAAAACTCAAGTCACTTATTTAAATGACTAATACTTATGTACTGTTTCCTTGTCATTGTTCTTTCTCTTTCCCCAATACTCCTTGTAGGAACATGTCTTTTGGGTGGTGTCTTTAAATACATTGTTCATACTCGTGTTTGGTAAGTATCACATGCTCTTAGATTTTAAAAAGATCCTTTGCGAAGTGTAATGTAGGTTAATTTGAAGGCTGTTCTCTCAGAATAAATGAAGATATGACATCTAAAAATGGAACCACAAATTAATTGGGAATATGAATAATAAATATTTGTTTTCTAGTTTTGTAATTTTAATTTCTTTAAGAAAATACGTTTAAAATAGGAAATCTACCAAAAGCTTAGTGATGTCAACCAAAGGACAGAAAATATTTGTTTGTAATACAAGTTCCTTTGTAATGAAAAGAGCAATCTCATGGAATTTAATTTGTGAGCAAATGCAGTGCTTTGAGGAATGGCTAGGATTTTTTTTTTCTCCTTATAGTTTTACATCACTTTTTACATCAAGAATCCATTTTTGAAGCTCAGTAATGGGAGGTGCACAAGATTGTAGCTGATTATGTGGAATTGTCAAATATGCTTCTATTTTGTATCCGGAATTTCTACAGGACAACTTTCCTTAGTTCATACAGCTTAGACTGACTTATACTTTAGGAAGTAATATATTCTAATCAGTGGCACATTTTACTCCATTTTTCTTGCTGCTTCCTGTAGATGCTTGAGCTGAACTGTAACTTCAAGTGTCTGCAAGACTCTTTCCAGTATAAGACAGGAATATTTTTATGTTCTGCTTCTATGTATAGTTAGTGCTAGGAAAATTTCTCGGACATAAACTTGTCACAGCTTTAAAAAAGGTTTTTAAATATCAAAACTGTAGATATACATTTCTCAATCATTTGAACTCTAAAAGGGTAAAATACCTGCCTTATTGTTGTAAGCTCCTCTTGAGATTTCTGAAAATTCTCTGCTGACAGAAGCTTTTGGATTATGGTGCTCAGGCTCATTAGTGTTGTTAATTTAACACACCTCTGTGTGTGGAAGTAGCAGCACTTTAGTGACAAGATGGAACATTTTATAAACTTGAAGAGATACCAGACAAAAATACCACAAAATTTCACATGCTCTGAATGATCAATTTAGAATGGAATCTGTTACATTGCTTTGGGTATTTTCAGTGATCTTTCTTGGCAGAAGGATTTGAGGTTGAAACACTGAAGTTGTACTATAGACAAGAAAATGTTTTGCTGACAGAGTAAAGCTCACCACACTGAACCAGTGATTTGAGCATCTAGATACTGAAATGGATCAGCAGATCAAAAGAAAATAAAAATTGGTGTCATGTATATTTAACTCACAAGTAACCATAACTGTTCTAATGAGAGTTTGAAAATACTTGAATTATTTTGTTCTGAGAATTATTCTATTTTAATCTGTAGTTGTCACAGGTTATCAGAGGTTAATTTTTTTAGCTGCTATAAAATGTAGACTTTTTTATTAAGTAGATAATAACCATGAAATTTCTAAATGAAATTTCTAAATTCAATAATAAGTGTGTAATAAGAAAAATTAATGAGGTTGTCATATAGATGTGTTTTCAACAGCTCTAAGTGTGCTTTGCCAAAAGTAACAAATAGAGAAGAGAAGGGAATGACTTTCCCAAGCAAGCAGAAGGTCTGGGAATTTAATATGTGCCTCTCAAATCTATTTTTAGTATCTTTCCTACTAAGTAATACTGCTTAGTTTACAACTGTCAAATCTCTAGTTATTTGTAATTTCAGTTCTGGTATGTTCATATGTCACAGGAGGTCCTTTCTAGAAGATAGAATGAAAGCATTTGGAACCTTAATTACTGGTCCAGAAATCCTTCTTGGAAGATTTAATTCATTTCAACTTAATTAATATTTTCTATAGCTCATCTTAGTACTCACAGAGGAGTTTGTACTCCTTTATGCTTTTTTCTTTAAAGAGACCTATGAGAAATTCACTTTTTAGTAGTTATTTCAAAAACATGATAAACTGTGCACTGTATTTTCATAATATCCTGTCAAAAAATACAACTTTTAAGTCATTAGTCTAATATCTGTGGGAGTCATGTATGTTATCTTTTTCATCTCACTTTTCTTTCACTGGTTCTTAATGTCCAGGGAGACCTCAAGGCCTCCCTTTATTTTTTTTTATCTTATTTGTCTTTTTTGTCTTATTTTTGCTCTTCCCCAGTAACTATTTCTCTGAAAGGGACATAAATTAAAACTTTCTGATCATTGATGAAGGTAGTACGTGTGCTGCTACATCTTTTCCTAGCTGGTTGGTATTTTTGGTTTTGTTTCAGTTTGGATTTTTTACATATTGGTCCCATGGAAATGGGGAAGAGAGAGAAAGTCATCGGGCTTTTCATTTATGGGAACATTTAGTCTACAGTAATTCTCAGAGTGGATTATCATGATATAGTGAAGGCAATGCAGGTGTAGATAAAAGCTTACTGTTACTGCAGCCCCTTTCCTTTATATTGATTCCCTCTACGCCTGAAAAAAAAATAGATGTTGAATTCTGTAGCCCTTCATAGCTTGGTTGGAAGACCACAGAGGGAACTAAAACAACTACTTGATCCTGTTTCAAATACATAGCTGTCCAAAAATGGGGAAAGTGCTGTGTTTTTCATGCATTCCCCCTGAAACCTCAGAATTGTCAAAGAGAGTTCTCAGGAATAATGACAGTTCTCAATACATTAATTCAAAGTAAAAGTTGTTCCTCATTCCTTTCCTGGAGTGGCATCTTTCTTCTCCTCTTCTTCCCTTTGCAAATTTCTGCAGGGCTCGCATTGTTCACAATGTTCTTAAGAACTAAAGCACTAGAACTGAAGCAAGTCCCATCCGACCATGGGAATGTAAAACTGCTGCTGAAGTCTTTTAGTGCATGGGAAAAAATGAATATGTGGAACAGATTCCTGCAGGTGTCCCAGACAGAGACCAGCCTAGTGCATAAGACTGGGAAATTAATTAATTTATGCATTGCAAGATGAACGAAGAAAAGAAAACTGTCCTCTTATTCTGTGTAGTTTTATATTGTTTGTAGTGTTTCAGTGCAAATTCTGATCATATTTTCAGTGTTTGTAAAGTTGTAAAAATCCAACACTTGCAAATATTTGCACAGAAAGTAATTTTTTTTTAGTTGTTTTCATATAAATTATGAGAAGTAGGAATATTACCATGTTACAATACACATCCTGCAAATAAGGCTCCATTTAGCAGTTTTCATGGCCATTTTTTCTTCTTTCTGCTTACATTATACAGCATTTTGTCCATACCACATTGGTCACTTCTCCATTGTTGGCCTGGGCTTTGAGGAATATGTGAGTACTATTCTGTAATTTCAAAATGAAAAAACCCTGCCACTGTTTATTTAATCACAGTATTGTTGTAGCATCTTTTCACTTTGATTGCAAATGTAACTTGGAGCATGTATCATTATTAGTCCTTAAACCTTTTTGAATCTATGAATAAAAATGTTATCCTTTCCCATTTCCCCCATTATTTACATTTCAGGTGAGGTTTCCTACTTTTACAGAAAATGCATATGTCTTGGGGTTTTTAAAACAGCCTGATTTTCCTTGTGTACATTTTTAATTTGTGTAGTGAGTAATTTTCATATTGGAAGCAGGGAAAGCAAGGGAATAGTGAGGTTTTCTAAGGTGACACTTCTTGTTTCTTATATTTATGAAACAAATACGTAAAAACTAGAGAAACTTGTCATTCTTGAATATTTGAGAAGCGAAATTTACCTTAACTACATAAAGGAGAGATGTAAGCTTCTAAGAGACTGGTAAACTTTCCCCTTTTTTCTCTCTTTCCTCCAGGTTCAAGCATCTCACTTTGAAGGCCTGATTACAACTATAGTCGGATATGTTCTGCTAGCAGTGACTCTAATTGTGTGTCATGTATCCTTTTGTCAGTAGTTACCTCGTTCAGATTTACATGTAAATATTTTTCTGGCTGTGTTTTGAGGAGGCATGGACATGATGCAGGTACAATTAAATTAACATTTTGCTCTGCTCTTTTGTTGAAATTAGAAGAAAAAAGTGTAATATGCATCTGGCTTTTGTTGGAAAAGGTGAGAATTTGTTTCAGCCTGCATGGAAAGGAAAGCTACTGTTTAAAGTAGGTTTTCAGTTTTGAAACTTTGCTTATCCGTGGCAGATGTTTTCAAAGGAAACTGTATTTCTTGAAAGCTTTTGGATGCTTAATTTAAGAAGGATGGTGTTATCTGTTTATTTATTTAAGGTGCTTGTTTGGGAGTGTTATCCGCCACACCAGGTCATGACTTCCAGAGTTACGGCCAATTTTGAAAATACAACCCTGATAAAATACATACTTCCTATTTCGCTTTTGTCTTTTATAAAATTTCCTGTTGTTACAAGCCACGTAATATAGTGTTTCATATTAATGAAACTTATAAAATATTTTTCAGTATTATTTTCTTGACAAAAGTATTCAGGGTTTGGCAGCACTTGTTAAGTTCCAGCGATCACGTCGTTTATTAGGAGTTTGCTATATTGTTGTCAAGGTAATCCTAATTTTTTTGGGGGAGGCCGGAATAAAAAAGCCTCTCAATTTAACTGTACATTATCATTTTCTTAGCAGTTTCTGTTAAACTAATGAGATGTTCTTTTATCCCTTTTCCTAAAGGTTTCCTTGCTAGTGGTGGTTGAAATTGGTGTGTTTCCTCTCATCTGTGGCTGGTGGCTGGATATATGTTCCTTGGTAAGAACAGAAGTAAATCGGATAAAACCTTCTTTGACACTGTTTATATTTGAAACAAAAAATGTTCTGATGAGAAGAGAGTTGTTAAATATGAATTTAACACTCTTTTGTTTTTATAAACATCATTTCCACAGGGAAAAGAATTTTTAGGTACTGCCTATTGCTAATTTTGTTTTTCTTTGTTAATAAATAAAAATTATTATGCTGTTGCTAAAATAATAAGAATATAACCCTTTTTACTGCAGTTACAAGACCACTGTGCTAATGAGCTTACTTATAAGCAAACTTGTGTACTGAAAAAATGTCTTTATGTAGCTATCTTATGTGAAATGGTAATGACTTTGTATTTGAGTTATCCAGTCCCTTTGTTTTGGATAAGATACATGCTGTGTTTGCTTGGAATTGAGAAGGAGAGTTTTTTCTGTCCTGAAAAAAAATTGAGTGATTAATTTCAAATGGAGAAAATTAATTTTTTCCATCCTTATCAGAAGCACAGTTTTACTTAAGGAAATAAGGATTTGCTTCCATCATACTGACACTTTGTTTGAACTGCTTTATAATTTATGTAGGGTCTGTTAGAGTTTGAGTTGACTTCTTTCTTCTTTCTGTCAGAAGAAATAAATTGATCAGAAATTGGTCTTTATTAACCCTTACTGTAAATTATTACTTTTTTTCTCTAATTAAATGGTATCGTTATTTATGTGTTAACACAAGACAGACATTTAAATTATTATTAGTAGTATATATGAACTAGAGTAAGCAAAATGTGTAATTGTGGTATTTACCAAACTTCATTCATACTTGTTTCCTACTTACCTTCTAGGAGATGTTTGATGCCACTCTGAAAGACAGAGAATTGAGCTTTCAGTCTGCCCCAGGTACCACAATGTTTCTGCACTGGTTAGTTGGAATGGTTTATGTCTTCTATTTTGCATCCTTCATTCTTTTGCTGAGAGAGGTAAGTCTGTAAGAACAGGATGGGTATGTAACATATTTAGAGGCTTGGATGTTGAACTGTTAAATCTTTCACGTGTGTGTATTGCTGCTGCTGTGTTTTGTGTATATATTGGATTCCAGCCTTTTGTAAAAAGGGCCATGCTGATACTTACTATAGTGGAAAATTATGATTTAGAGTATATTTTACTTAGAGATTTTTTGTTTAGTCCTTAAACCTGGATGTTGCCTTCAGATTAATCTAAATACATTTTAATTGTTTAAAATTGGAAATTAAGCTTGTATTTGGTTGGTTTTTCTCTGTGATTATACTTCCTTTGTTCTATTTCCATGCCATTTTGTTGAATCTTGTTCAATAAATGTCCCTATTATGTTAAAACTTATTTGCTGCAACAGTGTTATTTAAAAAGAAAAACAAGGAATACAAAAATTATTTTCTCTTCATATATTGTTTTCTCTTTCCTACTTCAGGTATTGAGACCTGGTGTCTTATGGTTTCTCAGGAATTTGAATGATCCAGACTTCAATCCTGTGCAGGAAATGATTCATTTACCCATCTATAGACATCTCAGGAGGTTTATCTTATCAGTGGTAAGGACTTTTGTCAAAGATTTCTTTATTTGTAAAGAAAATTTCCTGTGTTGGCTCCCACATCACCATGAAGGTGAATTGATTCTGGAACAGGTTGCCAACAGAACCTACATCTTTTGATACTCAAAACTTAACTGGATAATGTTCTGAGCAACCTGGGTCTGCTCAGAGCAGAGCTCTGAGGGGTTGGGTAGGATTGGCTGGACTCTGAAGGTTCCTTCCTAAACAAATTCTTCTTTGATATTTTCTGCTTATGTAAAATCACAGAAAATGTTTGTGTATTCAGACAACAAATGTTTGTTATTATGGATATTGTAAATCACGGAACTCTTTCATGATGCCTTTAGTTATTGCAGTAAATGTTATGTGTCAAATTCAGCTAAAGCAGTGCTGCAGGGGAGAGTAACCTTCTAGTTTAATTTTGGATTGGATTCTGTGGATCTAGCCAATGGTATCTGTTTCTAGATTATCATTGTAAGATATTGAAAGCAATTCAAGGTTTTTTCCCTTTGCTTATTTATCTGAAGTATGCTAAGCATGCAGTAAGGGAAGGGGTCTCAGACCACGTTTGACATAAATGTCATGCCAACTGTGAAAACTGACACACCAGAAACATTCTTTGCTGTACTGTGTTATTACACCTGAGAAGCTTGGAGCAGTGAAAGCCTTGAAAGAGGTCTTAGTTCTGTTAGAGAACCCTTCAATACCTGAGTGGAGCTGACCTGTCTGCCTTTCATAGCATTTTCTTAGTTAATCATAATTCTTCAGCTGCCTGAAACTTCAGCAGGTGGCCCAAATATAAACAAAGATCTGCTTGTTACTAATGGTCTGAGATATGTTCTCACACTGCTGGAACTGGCATTACTTGAACTTCACCTTTTGGGTTGCTTAGCTAATTAAATCAGAACTTCTACTAGCCTAATGTTAGAATTTGGGACCCAGAATGGTAATTATTTACACCTTTCCATTTCAGAGAATGTGTCATACCTTTCAATTTCTGTTTCTTTCTCAGTGTTTTTAAGAAATTACTTGTGTAAAACATACAATACTAATTTTCAAGAAGAATGGAATTCAATCTTTCTTTTCTACATAGTTGAACACACAACTTTTTGTTTTGGTTTGGTTTTTTTTACATTTTTAGTCTCTTGTGATGCATTTAATATAAAACGGAAGCATGTGTTTAAAATGTATTTGATTTTTCATTGGGTTCCTTAAGGGAAGAGGATTTATAGAGTGCATGGTCTTCATGCACTTGATCTTCCTTACTGAAATTTTGGTCTTTCAGTCTACTTGAAATGTGAAAAAATAGAAACCGAAAGATCTTCTGATGCTTCAACACATTTGCTTGAAAAGTCAGCCACTTAGAAAAGAGAGAAATATAAAATGAGTGATGCTGGTGTTGGGAACAGGGGAAGAAAGACCTGTCTGATGTTGCTCTGTCAGCAGGCCAGTCTGTGCTTACTCAGTTACAGTCCTGCTTGGCGAGGGCATTGCAGTGTACTGGTCTGCTTGGGGTGTTGATTTTCTTCACAGAGGCAAATGTCCTTCTGCACTTTGAATTAGTAGCCAAAACAGTGTTGCTAACAGGCCTATTGACTATGACTGGACAGTGCTTGCACAACAGCAAGGCTTTTTCTCTGTCCTGTTCTGCCTGCTCCCTCACCCCTCCAGCGAATAAGCTGCAGCTCGAGGGGAGGGTATCCCTGGAACAGCTGACCCAAACTGACCAAAGTGATGCCATATGACATCATGCTCAGCACTAAAAGCTGTGGGAAAGGAGGAAGAGGGAATATTCCTGATTATGGTTTTTGTCTTCCTGACTTCCCAGGAAGTTGCTGGTCGTCTGTCTGCTGATGAGAAGTAGAGACTGAATTCCCCTTATTGTTTTGCTTGTGGGGACAGCTTTTGCTTTCTCTGTATAACTCTCATTATCTCAGTCTTGCCTTCTCCTTCAGCAGGAGAGGGGAATGAGTAAGCAGCTGGGTAGGTATTGGGCTGTTAGCCAGGGCTAACCCACCACACAGGGAACATGTCAGAGAGGTGGGTGGGAAACTAGGTTTGGTTGTTTCTGCTATTTGGACTAATATTTTACCTTCTTGTTGCAGATTGTCTTTGGATCAATTGTATTACTCATGCTCTGGCTTCCCATACGCATTATTAAATATCTCCTGCCTAACTTTCTTCCATATAATGTTATGCTCTACAGGTAAGCATGTACTGTTTAAAAGATGAGTTTCTTCGGTTTTCCTATAACTAGAAAAAGTGTATTTGTGCTCTTTGAGCATTAATGTGACATTTTTTTGCTTTCAATTAATCTAATCTTCATTGTTCTAGGGAAGTTAAAAGGTAAAAGACATGGCTGCATCATACAGTTTGTCAAGTGAGAAGCTACTAAGACAAATAAAAGGCATTTTGTATTACATCCGTAATGATAACAATTTGGGGTTTTATGTCCTCAAAATATTTATTCTTTCAACTTTTAGATTGTGAAGTTGCTTTCATATTTGTTTTTTTTAACATACTCATTTCTGATTATCATACTACAGGAATGAAAGAATATCTGTAACTGCATTTCTTTTTAATGATAGCAGTTTCTTTCTGTTTCTAAATAATAATTGAAACAGTGATAATAGAGGAAAATAGAAAAGCGAGTTGTATTCTCAGATATAATCTTTCTCAATGTTTTTTCGTAAATTTCTTACACTCCTAAGTGCCTAAATACTCATGAACTCCTAATCTCTTCTCAGGGTAGTATATAAGGAAAAATGTCTTTAAAACTAAGAACTGTTTCTGTTGGCATCCAATATATTTTTGTATTGTGGTGGTGTTAACATGATTCATTGTAAAAGATTCCTATCAGAATGTTCCTTATGTTTGACTTTTTGCTCTTCCCATTGTTTCTAGTGATGCTCCAGTAAGTGAACTTTCCTTAGAGCTCCTTTTGCTTCAGGTGGTGCTTCCAGCTTTGCTAGAGCAAGGACATACAAGGCAGTGGTTGAAAGGTCTAGTACGAGCATGGACTGTTACTGCTGGATACTTGCTGTAAGTACAGAGATCCAAAATTGACTATAACCATTGTGTTCAGTTTGGCCTTCAGACATGAAAGCAACATACTTTCAAGAAAGTTATCGCAACAAGTAGCTTTAATACCTCTTTTACAGATAAAGACACGTTGTAAAACTTCTGTAGTGATTTCTTCTAAGCAGTAGTTGTACTTACTTTTGGACTAGTCTTTGACAAGTATTTTGGTACACCACTACAGCATTTGCTTAGTGAAAAAATCTGTCAAAGTTTGACTAACATCTTGATAACTTCGTAGTATATATGAAAAGAGTAAAGAGATAAGTGTCAGCAGAGCATGTCCATGAGTCATCTAAATAAAAGTCATGTGTAGTTCTTGCATTTCTTACTATAAGAAGAAAAAAAAAGAGAAAAAATAAGAAAAATTATTTAGAACATTAAGCTGAAAAAGCAAACAACTTTAAATTGGCCATTTTAAAGTTAAAAGTTCAGTCTCTAAAGAAGGATAAAACTGTCAAATAAAGTGAATTATTAAACTGCAAGGCAGAGGTCTAGCACTTGGAATTATTTTTTGGTTCATCTGTTGTTTGACAAATCAGTAAAAAAAAAAAAAAAAGTTGATTTTTTTTTTTCTGTATAGCTTTCAGTTTAACTTCAAAGTGTATTGGCATTCTCCCGCCACGTCCTGCTCATTTTTGCCTCTAGTAGGATCTAGATTTATTCTTCACTAAGTTACACCTAAGAAACTGAGTGAATGAATGAAACTCTCCTCACCACCTGTTCTCTTACTTTGCGTTTTGAAGATTTTTTTTTTAATTATTATTGTTCCATGTTTTGATGCTGTTTAAGTATGATGCAGCAAGAGAATTTTGGAGATGATGATAAAATGGCTTTTCTTTCTCCACTTTTGCAGCTGTTTAGAATAGTTGTGAATTATTTCTTCATCAATTTTGGATGAGCAAAGGTGAAAATCTTTTCCTCTGTTTTTCTCAGAAAGCAAACTGCTGTGAAAATGTTTTCACTGCCAATAGAATATTTGCACACGTCTTGCTCTGCTAACGCTGAGGAAAATTAACTTCTAAATGTCCATATTGGGTTTGGGTATTTTTCAGGCTCAGATTTCACTAATTATATATGCGGGGAATATCAACAGAATGTTTTTTAAAGTAGATTGACTCCTTCTAGGATTGATGTTCTTAGAAAGTGAACAGGTTTTGGGCCGTTTAGAATCTTGAAAGACTCTGCTTGCTTCTGTACTTTTGAAAGCATGTCTGTAGCAATACACTGCAGTCTGGGTTTGAAGGCAATTGTTTCCAATAGAGCTTAGTAACAATAAAATAAAAGCTCTCTCAAGAGCTGTATGCTTACATGAACTGAAATAGCATTGTAATTTTCCTTTCATATGCATAGCCACTTCAATACCAGGTGATGTTTTTAAAGCAATCAAGCAGATAAGTGATCTTTTCTTGTGACTGTATTCCAGCTGTTGTAATCTGCATCCACACTAGCATTTTTCTTCTAAAATCTGTGTTTATGATTGCACTGAGTACATTATCAGAAAAAGACTTATTTTACTTCATCAAGATTCTGCCAGTACTCCTGTATAAGGAGTACTTGTACATGTTCTGAGTAGACCTGTATTTCTGTAAGCTTCTCATTCATATCTAACAGAACAAAACTGAAGTTTTGATTGTTACAGGGATCTTCATTCTTACCTACTTGGTGACCAGGAAGAGAATGAAAACAATGCAAATCAGCAACCTAACAACCAGCATGCTCGCAATAATAATGCCATTCCAGTTGTGGGAGAAGGTCTTCATGCAGCTCATCAAGCCATACTTCAACAAGGAGGACCTGTGGGTTTCCAGCCTTATCGTAGGCCTTTAAAATTCCCACTCAGGGTAGGTATATCAAACACATAAAGAGGAAAGAAAAAGGAATTTGAAGAACATGTGGGGTATTTTATTGTAAGAAAGATTTGGCCCACATGTTACCAGAAGTCAAGTGATGGGTCATGTTTTTTATGTTTTGTATGGTTTGCATCTTTCTAAAAAGTACACTTAGTTATTCTCACATAAAGCTTTTCTCAGCTTGTAACTTTCCTGAGTTTATTTATAAATCCCATATATGTTGTCTATTGCCTGTTAGTTCACGTCTTGTTTTCTTCATGGTTAGTAATGGAGAGAAATACAGTAAGCCCCCATCAAACAGCTAGTTCAGGATTGCCTCTAACAAGGCATGGCTTTCAAGGGGGTGTACTCTGGTCTTGTAGCTGAAGTGTATTTTAAACTATTTTTCTTTACTGAGAAACTAAATGGAGAATTTCTGTTGCTCCTGCATCTATATTAAACAGAAAAGTGTTATAATACTTGAAAGTTCTAAATCCCTAAAATTAGAAAGGAAATGTTGGAAAATACTTAAATTTCTAGAATAATATACAGATCAAAGTAGATAATTACTTTGTTGTTAGCAGAACTCTGAGTTATCGAATACAAACTTCCAACACAACTCACTTGCTGTGGTTTCAGGAATAGCTCAAGAACAGAAGTAATGGCTGATGTTATGACACTGTGATATTGCTTTTGAAGTTTCATTCCTTTATACCAAAAAGTCTCATTAAGGAAAATTTGATACAGATTTAACTTTCTCTCAGTTGTCTGTTATGAGAAGGTGTTAGCTTTCCTACAGTAAGCTTGCTTGTTGTGTGGCTTTGGTTAATTAAGCAGAACTGCATAGCACATGGTGCTTGAGACATATTTAAAGAAGTACATGATAATTCTCTGGTAAGATGTAAACCTGACTAAGGAGTTACCAGCTTCACTGTCACCTGATCATGTAAACTTGAGGACATCTGGAAGAACTTTCTCAGCAAGGTTTTCCTTATAAAACCACTGTCTTACTTATTTGGCATACAGAGCTAGAAACCTTTCGGGATTCACTGACAGTTGTGCTGATTAGTGTAGAAATGAAGAGATGATTTTTTTAATGTAACCTAACAGAGAACTTCATCATTCTGGATTCAAGTGTTAATTTCTATTGTTGGGACAGCTGATGCAAACTCTTAGAAAGAAATACACAACACTGTGGGTGTTCTGCATTTACAGTGGGTAGGTTTCTTACTGCTGATTTATTTATACAGTGAAACATTAGTTGGTATTTGAACAAGTTGTCTTTCTAGGATGATGTATGTTTTATATGAGATTTTTTGACTTTTGGTAAGTAACTTTCTTAAAAGCTTTTTCCTTTTTTTTACCTCTTTCAGATATTTCTTTTGATTGTTTTCATGTGCATAACATTACTGATTGCTAGTCTTATCTGCCTTACCTTACCAGGTGAGTCCATTACTGTAAAACTGCGATTAAAACCAACTCAGCATGTTGCCATGCTTAACAATGGCAGATGTTTTGAAACCATTGTTTAAAGTTAAAAGGAGAAAACATGGAAAATTGTCTCATTTTTAATGTTGCATCAAGTTGTAATAATCTAAAAATTGAAATTATAGCGATAGTACGTGTATTCAAATAACAGATATTGCCATTCCCATTGTTTTGTTGTAGAATAATTTTCCTTTAAGGACAGGGCTTCAAGTGCTGAGACAATCTCAGTAGTATTGAGAGAAAGAAGAGAATTGAAACTCTTGCACCTGCTTTAATTAAATATTCTGAAGGTGTCATTGTTGAGTCCTGCAAGGTGCAGGAAGTTGGACTTGATGATCTTTATGAGTCCCTTCCAACTTGAGATATTCTGTGATTCTATGACCTTAACAGGTCAGTGGGAGATTTTGGGAAGTGGCATGTGTATCACTTTAAAATGTATGAATAAGTACTTTTATAAAATCAAAACCACTTTGGTGTTTTTTTAAAATAATATGGAATAAATGAAGACATGCGAACTCATTTGAATTTTTAATTTTTCAATTTTTAATAGGCGTCCTTCCCTAATACATCAAAAAGCATTACTCTAACAGTGCTTATGTTTTCAGTGTTTGCTGGCCGATGGTTAATGTCATTTTGGACGGGGACTGCCAAAATCCACGAACTGTACACAGCTGCTTGTGGTCTTTATGTGTGTTGGCTAACTATCCGAGCAGTGACAGTGCTAGTTGCCTGGATGCCACAGGGTCGTAGAGTGATTTTTCAGAAGGTCAAAGAATGGTCTCTCATGGTGAGTTTCAAGAAAAACTTCTACTGAATTATCGAAAAAGCAGCAAATGAAACTTGTTTCATTTTGCTTACAAGTTTCAATTTATAGTGTACACTACATTTTCCTGTTCAGATCACTTTGAAGCTTTTGCAGCTTCCTTTCCTGTTGCATAGGCTAACTAATTTTTTAAGGCATTTAGCACAATGTTAAGCAATCAGTGTAAGTAAGTGTAGTGTATGTGTATATATGTTTTTATATATGTATGTATATATTTTTCTGTCTTCTTTTAAAAGTGAATGTGTTGCATTACGTTATCCCATGTGTTACGTGTTCTCGAAAACTATTTACACATACACCTGGAAGCTTAACTATTACTTGGTTAATAACATGACATTGTCAAATAAAAGAAAACTAATAAAGCTGATAGATGATGATAAACATGTCTCTACAAAGTAGCTTGATGCATATTTTTGGAAAGATCTATTTTTAAAGAAAGTATCTCTTATTACAAGAGTTCAGATTCTCACTGTGAAAGCATATTTTCCAAGATACAAGAATACACAATATAGTGAAGTGCCATTGGATAGTATTCCTTACTGACAACAGGCAAAGGTGATTCTATGGTTTAGAACTATGTGGACACTCGTAGGCATGGTCATGTTTTTTTCTAGAGGGAGTATGGAATAGGACCCAGTCTTGAAAACTTACATTGCAAAACTGTGTATGTAATAAAAATTATTTCTAGGGGTGTATGTGTATGAATTAAAGGTCTATGTAGGTTTGGGGTTTTTTCGCCAGAGCTATGTGTTTGTGTAGTTTAAGTTACATTTTTAAGCTTAAATAAGGAATCCTCTGGTAAATATATTAATCAAATGTCTTGGGGTTTTTTAGATAATGAAGACATTAATAGTGGCTATACTGCTGGCTGGTGTGGTTCCACTTTTGCTTGGACTCCTGTTTGAACTGGTCATCGTTGCACCTTTGAGAGTTCCTTTGGATCAAACACCTCTCTTTTATCCTTGGCAGGTCAGTTGTTTCTATTCTTTTGCTGCCGTTGATGTAAGGATTTTATGTGTGTTGTTTTTCCTATTGATTTGGTGCTTCAGAACATTTTCCATAAGTATGTTTCTATGTGGCAGAGAAAAGGCAGCCAGGTCTGGATGTTGAACCAAAAGGATATGCTGAGGAATTTAAAGCATGACAGGCTGAACTGTTGTGAGATGATATCAGAAGATCTTTGCATTTCAGTGGTCAGCTAGATGCTTTACTCAGCAGCATCATTGTAAAGTTATGTAGGAAGTTAGTATAGCTGTGTGTATGCAGATACTCTGTCTGACCTTTCTGTATAGCTTTCTGCATACAGTTATGCAGCAGGAGGTCCGGCTGATCATTTTTAATTTACAAGGTTTTAATTCAGTGATGATGCACACTATGAAAGGAATTTTGATACACTTTAGGATCATGCTTGTTTTGGGTTGAGGTGTCAAATCATTAATACAAGATTTTGAGGTAGTTGTGTTTTGTTATTCTTCAGTCCAGTCTCACAGGCAGTGCAAACTTCTTTCCTGGGAATATGCAGGAAGTGTGGATTGAGTCACAAATGCTTCCCTCACCTAGGCTGAATTATGAAAGAACTCATAATGCAGACACACAACTGGAGGAACGATAACTCAAAACATCTAGAATGCATTTGCTAAATAACAGGGAAGTGTTCATGGATAGTGACTTGCTAAGCTTCTATAAGAGAAGCTTTTGTTTACTTTCAGTATCCAAATGTTTTTATATTTTTAAGGTATCTGAGTAGATGACTAAAAAATCACAACATCCTATAATTGCAGTGATAGATGATCATGGTTTCCAAACAGTTTTGGAAAGAATTTGTAATGCTAGAGATTCTAAAAGATTTTGACTTTTGCACGTTAGTTCTGTAAAATTTTTAAATACAGTATACTGAAAAATTTTATTTTCACGTGGCAGAGCTTCCTCAAAATACTGGATTAGAGGGATCTGAGACTTGTTCTAAATTAACAAGGAGCTAATGAAATTGAGAATAATTCCCACCTTTCACAGAAGAGAATAGAGTTATACAAAGCTTACATCCTTGAGTATAAACAGGAGTTGACTTCAACACTGACTATTTTTGTAACAATTTTCTAAATTTTTGAAAATAGACATTAAAAAAAGCAGTCTATTTATATAATTGCTTAAAGAAAATATATTTCCCTAACAGTTTAAGAGAGTTGATTAGTCTATGATATCTTAAGTCTTACCAGTTCTGTAGCTGTTTATTATGCCTTGTCAGCCTATATTTTTTTCTATTTTTGGTAGCTCTTATTGAAAATCTCTTAAAAATATCTGTAATTCAGAAAGGGTGGACTCATTATGTGAAGTGTTTAATAGAAGTCAGTAGTTATATTATTTAATGCCATGCTATAATAATTGTGGTTTATGTTAAAGCATAAATTTTCTTCCGAGTAGGATAATGTTTTTTCATGAAGAGCATTGCCTTGCTTTTTTTTTAGCTTTTCTCACATCAGGTAGGCTTTTGTGAATAGCTAAAATTTAAAAGAAGGAAAAAAACTTGTTTCCTTATCTCTGCATCTTGTTTCTATTCTTTTTTTAAAGGAATCAGAATAACGTACTTTTAGGCAAATGTTACCCAGTGTTGATTAGTTTGTACCAGAATGTTAGTCTGTTGCTTTATGTAAATGTAATGGTTTTTGTTTGTATTTGCTTTTGGTTTAATAGTTGTACTGATTTTCCTGGTTCCAGGGAGCTAATTTGACAGACCTCAGTTAAGTTTGAGAGCATCCTCTTTTTCACAGGACTTTGCAGATGATGTCACCTCTTTTAAACAATGTCCCATGTAAATAATAAAGTAATTATATTTTTGTTCATAAGTAAGATTAACAAGCTGCTTGAAAAGCTTTTGGTTGTCTAATTTTTTTAAGATACATTAATGCTAACAGTCTATTTTTACAAAATTAGGACTGGGCTCTTGGAGTTCTGCATGCCAAAATAATTGCTGCCATAACACTGATGGGTCCCCAGTGGTGGCTGAAAACTGTTATTGAACAGGTAGGGGAAAACTGTCTATGTCAATTATCTGTATAATACATTTTCAACATTTTGGAATGTGTGCATCAGAAAACAGTATTACTCTTGTAGTAATAGAATAATTGAGTAAAAAATCAACTAGCCTTGTAGAAACCTTTTAAATTGTATAGCCTAATGCATTAAGGTACACTTCAAAATAAAAGAAAAACAAACCTCAGAAAGTTGAAATCAAGAAAAGCTGTGTATACATATATGCATTTTTATCAGGTTTGTATTAAAGTGAGAAAGAAACATGATTACTTCTTCAGATGAAATCAGTGTGTCCAAATACTGAACATCCACATTATTTACATCCACAATTCAAGAACAGAGAATTTTGCTTTCTCCGGAGTTGTAGAGATTACCCCATTTGTAGATTAGTACATATGAAAGACACTATTCCCATTCCTTTGTGGTTATTAAATAAGACAGAACAGTTTCTGTGAGCAGTTCTGAGTTGCATGGCCTGTTGCTTTCTGTGGCAGAAGTATTTTTGTCTTGGTTATAACCTTTAAGTTCTGTGCTTGCCATCTCAGTGAAGTATCTCAGTTGTTTGTCAGAAGGTAACTTTTCAGCCCTGCACTGTATGTGATGGCTGTGGTGCATGTCCCAACCTCTGTACAGGAGGTGGCTCTTTTGAGTAAGTCTAGCACACAGTCCCAGTTACTAAATCCCTTTAGCTGTCACACTGCAGAAATGTGGTTTTACTTCTGAGAGTACCTTTTGATGCATACCACAGCTCTTCCTTTCATTTTTGAATGTTGTCCATGGGTCATCAGGCACTGCCCTGAGCCATCCTCAGAAACAGTTTTATCCAGGCTGTGAGACAGAGGCCATTGTCTGGCTTGGGTGCTAGCCATTCAAAAGTGGTCTTTTCCCATACTTAATCCAGTTATGTTTTCACCTTACTTTCAGGTTTTCACCTTACTTTCAAGTAACTGGAGAAACTTAACAATTGTGGAGGCCCTTTCTTCAGGCACAGACTAAGTGCAGAGACTCTGATCTGCCCCACTATGTACAAAATAAGATCTTATTTTGCCTGTTACCATATGTAATCGATTAATTTTGTTAGAGTACACAGGATCCTCTTGCAGCAAGTTAACAGCACAAAGTGATCCCAGGCCACCCACAAAACCATTGTCCACAGATGTGTTAAATGATCTTTCAGCTGGCTTCTTGCATTCCTGCAGCTGAATCACAACACTATTCCAGATTAAGTTGGTCTCTTGGGCACTGTTTAAATTATTTCCTGGAACCCTCATGATGTAGATTGGCACAGAGTTTTTCCTCGTTCAACTGTGGCCATCATTGCTTTTTTCAAGTAGGGAACACCCATCTTCTTTCGTAAGGAGAATTGTGCAAAACCTTGTAATTATTAGTGTAAGTGCAAAGGAAGGCTTTCTTGATTGATCCATTCTATTTCCAACTTGTTCCTTTTTAGGTATATGCAAATGGGATTCGTAACATTGACTTACACTTCATCATCCGTAAACTGGCAGCACCTGTAATCTCAGTTCTGTTACTCTCCCTGTGTGTACCATATATCATAGCTTCTGGTGTTGTACCTTTACTAGGTATGTATACACTCAGCATACCCCTTTATCATCTGGTGGTTTACAGCAGTGTAGATATATTTGTGGAAATAAAACTTCAAGCTCTAAGTTACTTTAAAAAAACCTCACCAAGAAAACCCTTCTATTCTGCCAACAAATGTAAATGCTTAAGCATTGCTATGTCATCTTAAAAGTGTGACATTTTTTTGAGAAATGCAATATCTTATTGTGACTAGCTGCCAAGAGCAGAATGTGTCAGGAATATGGGACTGCAGAACATCTAACAGCAGAAATATAGGTAGCTAGCTAGTTTGGGAAAGGAATGATTAATTCATTTCTTCTTTGGACAATCAACCTTTTTTCAGTCTCTAGGAGTATATGAGCTGAGGCCATCTTTTTCTGACCTGTCAGATTCTAAATGAAGCTCAGAACAGGTGAAATAATGGGTTTGTTTTGAGATGTCAATAGTATTAGAGTAAAATCTAAATTTTAAATACAGAAGGTTTCTTCAGACTTTCCTGTCTCCTCATAATTGAGAGAAGTAATTTGATTAGAACCAGAGTAGATGAGTTTTTTCATCAACAGTTGTCTTTTGGTAGATAGTTCTGATGTTAGCAACATGTTCAAGAAGTCCAGTTTTATTCTTCAGACTTCTATTGCACCAGCTTTTCTGATATGAAGTATACAGAAGTCAATAGACAAAAAACTGATAAGCCTTTTCTTTTATTTTTTTTTACTGTTGATTTGCACTGTGTTAATGGAAAACTCCGCTTTAGTGCTTCAGATTAAAAAGAACAGCAGCTGTCACGTTGGATCTCTGGCATAAACGGACATGTAATTTATTTCATAGCCCTTCTACTCAAGTTACAGTATAACAAAGAGTATAGAAGCAGGTAGAGAAGCAGAAATACATGAGTTACTGCAGCAATGTTAGATCATGTAAGGGTTGTGTCTTGTTTTATAGGAGTTACCGCTGAAATGCAAAACCTAGTTCAGCGACGGATTTACCCTTTCCTGCTTATGGTGGTGGTTTTGATGGGAATTCTGTCATTCCAAGTCCGCCAGTTCAAGCGCCTTTATGAACATATTAAAAATGACAAGTGAGTATATAGTGGGGCCTTTTAAATTTTTCCACTTTAAATTGTGATAACCTCAGATTGAATTCAGGTATTGTAGACACTTGGAACTAAGAGGGACTTTAAGGAGTTTTCTAGACAAATAACCCTTTGAGACAGACATAAACTGTTCCTGGTAACTGTTTTATCTGTGGTTCAGGTAGCCAGGAATAGACTGTCTTTATAAAAGGAAGACACTTCTCCCATGTCTAACATGAACATGTTCTACCACAAATGAAGCTGATTGCTTATTTTCTCCTCCTCTGTAGTCTTGAAGGACAAGTGAATGTCATGACTATGATATACCTGGAAGTAAAATCGTGTCACTATCTGCTTATAAATTCTTCTGCTTATAAATTTCTTCAACCTTTTTGGTATAACTGTGTTTCTTACTCTTTCTACTCATTAGTCCAATCAACCTGTTAAAGAATGTTCAGTTGTTTTAATAGAGTTTGTCCTTACAGAATTTTGTATGGTTTTCTGATGTCTCCAGTAATTATTACTCTGTATTACTTAGATACCTGATCAAATATTTTTTCCCATTTTTTTTCTGGTTATTCTGCTTAGTTTTTAAGCTTTTCTTTTGTGTTATCCCTATTACCTTACTTTTGGTGTTACCGTAATTGCCTTATGTGTTGGCACACATAATTTAGAGAATTAGCAGCTAGTCTTCTAGGCTTCTTTTGTATTGAAAAGGAATAAGTGACTTCATTTTATTCATGTGCTGAGTTATCCTGTAACAATTTCGCTTTCCAATGACTACAAAAGGAGTCAAACCTAAAACAAACTTCTTTGAATCCTAGATGTTAAGTGACTGATATGTTGTGTTTGGTGTAAATGTGAAATAAGTAGCATCTAGAAATATTAAAAAGAGATGTAACTAAAATTCTCAGCAGATTAATTTATATTTTAGCATGTTTTACTTGATCAGCTGATTTAACTCCTGTTCCCCACCTGCCTTCACAGCATGTTCTGTAGTATTTGACCTCCTGTAGCATTTATAGCTGATGTTTGTATTTACAAATGGGTTTAAAGCTAAATGTTAGTATCTTTCTGGCAGAAAGGGTATTGAATTGCAACTTGCATTGCTGTTACAAATTGCTTTCTTGTGTAAATAAGACACATAAATGGTACACAAAGATGTGAATATATATCTAAGTGAACATTCCTTTGGTATTAAATGAGCCTATTAAATGCTATACTCATCATCCTCATAGACGAGAAGCTTGTACAGCTTAAGTTAATGATCTTGTTTCAGGAAGTAAGCAAACGCTCATGCCAGCCAGTAGAAACAGATTTAGAAATACACTTACATCTTTTATGTAAGATATTGTAAAAGCATAAACAAGTCTTTATGACATTCTAAAATGTACAAAAAATATGTGATGGTTGTTGGTTATGGTACCATGAGAAAAGGAGTGGTAGTGAAAAGGTTTCTAAAGGAAATGACAGATTCTAGGAGAAGAATTCATAGGGATGTATGACTTTCATACATGTAGAACCAGCACACAAGTAGGAAACATGGAAAGGAATTTAGGTAGTATAAAGTAGGGGTGTGAATCAGTGATATAGAGGAAGAAAGGAATAATGTGAAAGGTACAAAAAATGCTAAGCTGATTAGATGGTGTGATGTTGAAACAATTTAAATAAAGGAATCTTTCACTCCTTAAGCTTGGCATGGAGTAGCATTAGGATATTTTCTTTCCCTTTAAGAAAGAAAAAGCTGCAGCAAAAGTTCTTCCATTACAATATTTACTTTTTTTCAAAAAGGGTGTTTTTCATTGGATATAGGGCCTGAGCTTTGCTTGGCTTCACCCAGTACATGTTCTGTATTTGTGACAGATTCTTGTTTGCACTTAGAAGAACCTCATTAGCACATTCATTTTGTTTTATGTTGGAGTTGTTCCAGATGTTCAGGTGGGACACTGAAACAGGCTCAAAAAGACACTGCAAAGATGCCCTCACAAGTGTGATCCAGCAAAGGGGCTGGGTATATAAATATTGTGAACACACTCCTTATATTTCATATTTTCATTCAGCTTGTATATGTCTGAATTGTATACCTACCAAAATTAAGCCTGTAAACACAAACCTGTAATGCCTGTATTCCATTACAAGATGCCTCAATGTTGAGAAAAAATATGAGGGTGGTTGAAGACAATTAAGGAAGGGGAGAAGTCAGTTATAATGTTTATTGAAATGAGAAAGCTAGTTCTGCAGCAAAGGAGATAGGATGGATTTGTGTTACCAGATGGTATTAACTTGTGTTAATTTCTCACTTTTTTTACTGTAATCCCAGGTACCTTGTTGGACAACGACTTGTGAATTATGAACGGAAGTCTGGTAAACCAGGCACATCAACAACTCCACCTCAATCTTCACAAGAATAGATGGTCATATTAAACATCTTGACCTTCCCTTTGCCTTTACATGTCCTTTTTTCATAGACTCTTCTCGTCTTTGGATATCTCTCCCAATAATACTCTCAGCAGTATTTTGGCTTCTGTTAGCAGCATCCAGATAGCAGTTAAGGCTCTCTTCCTTATCTGCATTTTCTGATGTTATAAATGCTGTCTGAGACCTGTATATGTGTAAATAGAAGTATCCTGACACCCTAAAACCTTGGATTAAAGAGAATGTGCATTGTACATCTTTAAAAAGTATATTAATTTATTAAATCTAGTTGTCACTTTATTTTGGACTGCTGTTCTGTTGACAATGTGCCACAAAGCAATAGTGCGAAGAGGCAAGATGTTTTTATAAAATATGGAGCTTACTTTATGGTGTTCATAACAGTTCTTATTGTAGTAAAACAGTATGATTTTTCATGAGTGGAAAGGCCACAGAGAATATCAAAAGTAAATAACTGTCTTACAGTCAGCAATGAAGTGGCTGTGGTGAGAACATAATGAACTATGTATCTTGCTGTCCAGTCTTTTTTATTATTTTGTATAACACCAAAGCCGTTGTACATTTTTCTATTGCCTGATTGTTTTTCATGTGTCGGAGTTTGTAATATTGTACAGTTGCTGTTAAATCAAGAAAATATTTCCTCTTCTAAGAATTCAGATGTACTTGTTGAGGCTCAGCTGGATTTTTCTGTTTGATTGAAGGGGGTGGGTGGGTGTTGGCTTTGGGATCAGGATGTCATGAATTGAAATAGTAAGTAAAAATTTACAAAGAATAGGTGATGGAAGCATTTAAAGGTACCAAGGAAAATTAAGTAGGTTCACAACATAAATTGTAGCCAATTTCTTTTCAATAATAGAATTTTTCAGGACCTCAAGAAAAGCAATGAACATTAACTGATGTGCTTGCAAAGCACAAAGTGCATAGTGTAAGCAACATCCTGACCTGGTCCTTAGGTAAAGAGCTTGAAATCTTTCTTCTGTAAGTTACCAAAGTTAAAAATTGCAGTATGAATTTTATATTGCACAAGTATTTAAGAAAACCAAACCCAACCAAAAGAAAATTCTCTCAGAATTGGTCACTGTGAATTTTTATGGGGAATATTGAGGGAAGTTTTATCATGTACCATTTATTCCCTGAGGGGCAGAAAAATACATATGCTTTTAAACAGGCAACGAAAAGTTAGCAGACTTCTTTGCAAGAGCACAGTCAAACAATGAGCCACCAAATCAAGTCTGTTATTTCTATATGTAGATAGAGTTCTTTTGCAGTAATGTTTGGGGGGTTTATGTAGATAAAGAAAATACATAACAGTATCACAAAGCTTTAAGCAGCATCAAAACACATGCTTAGATTGCAGTATCTTTCCTAGACTAATGTGGAAAATGTGAATATCCATTACAGTAATGAGAAAATCAATGGAACATTTAACTAGCTATTCAGTACACTCTCCTTCAGTATTCTGTACTTAACCATGTGTGTATATAATTAATACTTGAGAATCTGGCAGGTGCTTTGAAAGTGTCATCTCCTTTTATTGATATTGCATCTCTGATCTGATGTGTTTTGAGCTAATGTGGTCTAGACTGTGGTGGTGGTAGCTCATTTTTTTTGGTGTCTGGACTCATGTTCTAAGGCAGTGAGCACAAGCCAAATGCATCTGAATCTAGTGGCAGAAGGACTGGGCTCTCACGATCAGATTCATAGTTTTACAGAATTACTGTTGTACTGATGGTTTTGAACCACAAATATTACCCTTTGGAATGATTTATTAGGAAATTTTTAGTGAAATGAAATTATAGAAAAATAGCCAAAATATTTCTCTTTCATTCGCTGTTGCTGACTTAATGCTAAATTGAGTATATATTCGCCCCATATATTTTTGATGTGCATAAACATTGCATTTGACTATTTAGAGTGGTGTACATTGTGGGACAGATATATTTTCAAAATAATAAATTCATTGGTAACATACATTCTTACTTATGCCAAGATTCTGTCTTTGACATACCTTTCACAAGCAGTTCCAAAACATTCTTGTCACTCAAATATTGCAGTCACTACTATGCATCATGCAGAATTTGCAGTAGTGTGGTACTTGTGTTTTTATCCAGATGAATTGATCTTAATATTAAAATTTGTTAAGAAAAAGCCTTTGTGCTGTTTCTTACCATTGTTATTTTACAAGTCATGAAAGAAAAAAGAGAATTGGGCCAGTCATGCAATGTGATCTATAGCTATTCTGATGTAGTTTACATTACCTATATTCACTCTTTGTTATGGAGAACTGGTTTCAAATCCAACAGTTATGCTGGTGTTTGCACTGCTTTACAGATCCCAGGTGAAGTTTGTTTCCAAAACTGTCCATTGTGAACTTTAGAAAAATCTCATCTCTTTATCTCCTTATTTTGACATGTTTTGGGAAAGAATATGGAGGTTGTATAGAACAAGAATTAAATAACAGTACTTTTTTATTGTTTTAAATTTCAGTGGTTTGCCTTATTGTGCCCTGAGTACTCCTCTGGCATAGAAACATGATAGTAAACGTGTAAGTTAAGTGGCTGTTACTGAGGCAGCTGATGAGAACTGGACCAGTGGCTTCCATCTGTGCTAGAGTAATACAGCATGCTGTGGGCTTATATTACTCTTCAAGTGGAAGAGACTCTCTGTGTGTGCGTGTGTGTGCTCATTTACCCCAATTCGTGTTGCCCTTGGATCTTGAATGGAGGGGTTGGAGGTGTGTACTGGCTTAATTGTAACCCCTTTGTGGTGTTGAGAATCTAATGCTGTTGTTAGTTCTACGGACCTTCATCCAAGAACTGTCAAGATGGCTCTGTAGCTGTCTTTTGCATACTGAAAGAATTTAATTGCAGCATGGCTTTGACTGTTTTTACACAGATTATTTTATAGTGATTAAAAATAGTTAAAACTCCGCATCCCTTCTCTGACTGCCCCTTTTCTACTGGGTGAAGCTGAAGTTACTTGGTTTTGTTTCTGAGAACTCTCCAGTACCTGTAACTGCTTTCAGTCCCTAATTCCCTTGGCAAGATGCCAGCTCCAACAGCAGTTACAGTACTCATCACTTTTCAGCTGAGTGCATTCATTCTTTTCTTGGCTCCCCCTAATCTTGAGTCAAGAATTTCATAAAAATCTGTGCAAGAGTCCCACTCTTCTTCAGAGAACTCTAAAAAATACCTTACATAGCACAAATGGTTGGTTTGTTGATTTCACTGCGTGGCATACTGATCAGTGTCATTTTGTTTCCTTGGACTTCACTGTCCGTTCGTTTACATCCAGATTGGAAATGCTTTGTGGCAGGGTCAGTGTTCTTGTTCTGCTTGCCTTGGGAATGGTCACTGTACAGCCTGGGCAATGAGTGAGGCTCTTAACAGAAATTATTATGCAGATAATAAAAATAGGAACTGAATCTTGGTAGTATAATGAAGTTCAGGATGCAAAATGAAGCTGTCTTCTGAAACAGATAAGGAAAGAACCTTTACAAAGCATAATAGTAAGTTAGAGCTCTCTTACTCTGTTATTTTTTAATTAGATTAATTGGAACTAAAGAATTGCATAGTTAGCAACAATTTTATTTTCTGGTTATTCCACAAGCTATGCTTCTGGTTTTAATTTCTTTATTTAGAAGTCACCATAAATGGGGAAATTATATGCTGAAGTCAAAGTTACTCAATAATGGAAAATTTTAAAAGATTGTATTTTCAAAGGTCAAATATGGTTCCAAAATAAATGTTTTGAACTCAGTATAGTATTGAGAAATGATGAAAGGGCAAGATTATTTCACAACTCTGCACATCAGTTTTGCTGCTTATCTACTTACCTGGGGTTATCTCTTACCTGTTGAGTAGTGGCCAATGCCAAAGCTGCATAGGCACTTCTCCCTGCCCACCCATGCAAAGAAACCAAACATCTGGAGTTGTCTGATATCCGATGGGGGAAGAGGGGGTGGTATTTAGCCTTACTTGTCTGATTCATGATAAAATCACTTGGCTTTTGGGGGCTATTTGTGTTTCTGGAAAATGAGACTAGAGAGAACAGAATTCCTCGTTGCTTACAAAAGTAGAGAACACTGCAAAGCTAATTTATTTATATTGGATAGAATTTCTGTATTGAAAGTCAAATAGTGCTGAGCTGCACTTTCATGTGCCATATTCAGCAGGTGCAAATTGCATAAGTGTCCTGCTGAAGTTCAGTAAGAAATGTGCTGACTCTAAAAATACCACTGGATTAGAATGGAGTGTACTTGGGTGTCATGGTTTAGGAATGGTATTCTCCAGTTTAGTTTTCCCACTGAAACCACTCCAAACCAGGCACCACTCACTCCCCTCTCTTCCCCCCTGCAATGGGCTGGAGAAGAGAAATGGAGGCACAAAAAATAAACCTCTGTGCCCTAGCCATGCCTTGTCCTGTCTATTGCAAAAATGAACTGTGTCTTGGCTGGAACGAGGACAATGGGATGTTTTGGCTAGTTGTGAGCAGGAGTTATAGAAGCAGAAAGTGGTGGCAGAATTTCTAAACTGAAATTGGGTGATGCTGCTATAAAGCAACAATTACATCCATGCATATACTTTTAAATACTCTTTAAGAGTGATTGGTAAAACGTATGGGAGGGAAGTACTCAGTGTCTAGCAAGAATCTGAGTTGCTTCTTTCACTGAAGTTACATTTACATTTTTACTGCCTATGTTTCTGTAGAGTTTGATCAACTTTTTCTTAACAGAAACTAAGCCATACTCCCTTTATAGCTTTATGTCAAGATTCTCAACAGGGCGCATCAGTGTCCTTCTCATTGTGCCTTTGTAATCTTCTTTATGTCCTTGTTGAAAGGATTTTGACCCAAAAATTGTGTAGTCCTGAGTTTCCTTAAACAACCTTCCATTAATCTGCAGATAATTAACAACTCTTGCCACACCACTAACCTTCGAAATGGAAAATGAGACATCCCTCCCTCACTTATCTCTTGATCTTGTTTTTACTCACCAATTATCTTGGGGGTTATTCCACTCTTTTTTATGCTTTTTTAGTCTTCTTCCTTTTACATCCATGAGTTACTGTAATCTTTAAATAGATGTTTTAGTGTAATTGCATGTAAAAAGCATGCTACTTTTATCTAAAAAGTATAAATGGCTTCTTTAAAAGAACACTATCCCAATATGCCAAACTTAAACCAATATGAATAATTACGCACATTATTTGCATACTGTTAACACAGGACTAATGAGTAGAAAATGTGCAGTACATCTGGTACTGCTTATAAGTCAGGAAACTAGATAGTAAGGATGGTTATAACTCATGGAACTGCAGGGTTTTGCTGTAGTCCCCTCCATCCCATCCTGTTTTATCCCATTCCTTCTCCCCCCACAGTTAAATATACGATGGTCTCTGGCTGGTTGGGGTCAAAGCACAGAGAAAAGCAGTGCCCATGCTCCTCTTTCTGCAAAGGGCAAGGACTGTATCCCCCCAGAATTTTGTTTATTACTTAATGCAGTATGTCTTGTTAATTTCTGTTACATGTAACCATGTATACAATCACTAATTTCATCATGCCCTTTTAGATTAAGCGTATTCTGGAGCAGCACGTGATTGATTGGTATCTTATTTTCCCATTAGTTTTCACTTTCATTTGGAAGTTTTAACCTTTTGCTTTTTCCACTGTTCTGCAATTCATAGAAAATAACATGTTTGAAAAATACACAATTTTTCATTAAATACGGGAAAACTACTGCTTCCATGCTACTGTTTCCCATAATAGGATATGGCAGCTTTACGCATGATTTCACTGCACTGGGCCAATCCACTTGAAGAATTGAGGTATGATATTCACTTTTTGAGCACTTTTAGGATAGTTCCAAGTGCGTCGAAGAACTGCAGATGACAGAGAATATGAAGTTTTTGCTGTTTATCTCTTACCCCTAGACACTTTTGAAAAACTGCATTGTGAAATGAATGTAATTGGATTTCATTCTGTAAACTCCTGCAGGATAATGTTTACTGCATGTTTTTCTATCTTCATCTTACATGTTCATCGGTGAGGACATAACATGGATTAAAAAGGGCTGGCTTCAAATAAGATTGTGTGCTGCTGCAGTAACTGTTTAGCCTGTTTCAAGCACGGAGCACCAAAGTTTCTTTTGGAACAATGGTTTGTGAAGGCTTTCTGAAGCAAATAATCCTATTACCAAGTTCATTTGAGTGCTCAGGCTACTTACAGCCCATATGAGAAGGGAGAGGAGGGGTCTGCTTTGTAACCGTGAGATGCGCTAGTCTCTTTACAGAAGATGCCATTCAGATTACCTCAGATTACTGTTTTTATGCACAGTGGAGAGGTCTTGTAGCTGTCCACCAAGACCTGGAGGTAGAGAGGGCACTGTGTTTCCTTGGAGTTCTGGAGTGGTGGGAGAGCTTGTGGTGTCAGATTTGGAGCAGCAAGTGTTGAGAAGCAAGCTGGTGCTGACTGTGCTGCTATCAGTGGTGCTCTCCAGAGTGTCCAGGGCCATGGAGACTGACCAGCAGAGATTGCTTGTAGCTGAGCTGTCCTTGAAAGCAGCTATTGCAATTAATGGGAATTTTAGGGGATACATTGCCCTATGCCTATTTTTCAGCTCATTCAGCATTTGTTCACATTTCATGCAGGCCAGAAAAGGAGGTACAAGAGTGCTAAAGGCAGGATGGATATGCCTCCCTAACTCTGCTTAGCTGGCACTGCATCCTCATGGCTGGTGGAGCACACAGGGGCCACAAGGCTGCAGGGAGCCCAGGCACCCAGGAACCGGTGATGTGGTACTAATGTGTTCACAGAATAAATTAGGTTGGAAAAGACCTCTGAGATTGAGTCCAACCTGTGACTGAACACCACCATGTCAACTAGGCCATGACATTAAGTGCCATATCCAGTCTTTCCTTGAATGCCTCCAGGGACAGTGAGTTTACCACCATCCTGGGCAACCTTTTCTGTGAAGAAATTCTTCCTGATATCCAACTGCAACTTCCCTGGCAAAACTTAAGACTGTGTCCTCTTATCCTGTTACTAGCTACCTCTGAGAAGAGGCAAACTCCACCTGGCCACAACCTCGATTAGGTCACCCCTGAGCCTTCTGTTCTTCAGGCTGAACAACCCCAGCTCCCTCTGCCCTTCCTCGTAAGACTCATACTCCAGACCTTCCACCAGCTCTGCTGCCCTTCTCCAGACCTGCTGCAGCACCTCAATGTCCTTCCTGAATGGAGGGGCCCAAAACCGAACACAATAATTGAGGTGTGGCCTCACCGTGCCAAGGACAGAGAGAGTGCACGGCCCAGGTCCTGCTGGCCGCGGCGTTTCTGATACAGGCCAGGATGCCACTGCCCTTCGTGGCCTCCTGGGCACACGCTGGCTCATGTTCAGCGGGGTGACGAGAGAGCACCCCCAGGACTTTTCCTCTGGGCAGCGTTCCAGCCGCTCTGCCCCGTCCCGTAGCACTGCACGGGGTTGTTGTGACCGAAGTGCAGGACCTGGCACCTGCTGTGGTTGAACCCCATGCCACGGGGCTCGGCCCATCTATCCAGTCTGCCCAGGTCCCTCTTTGCTAATAGCAGGCCCGGTCCCCTCACCCCTGTCTCGGGCCTCTCCACCAGTTCGTGCCCAGCCCCTGCTGCTCTTGCTCTTTACACCACGGGAGGGCCCGGCCCTCCTGCCCCGCCCCGGCCCGGCCCGGCCCGGCCGCTCGATCGGCGTTGCCGGGGCAGCGGGGCCGCTCACCGGGCCGGGTGAGGGACTGGGACCGGGGATGGGGGGGGTCCTGGGGGCCCCGAGGGGCTGTGGGCGGGAGCTGGGGGGGCNGGGGGGGTCCCGGTGTCCCCGAGGGGCCGGGCCCGGGGCTGGGGGGCGTCCCGGGGTCCCCTCTCCGCGGTTCGGGCCGGTGCGCTGCGGCCAGGCCGGCCTGCGAGGGGAGCTTAGCTTTGTGCCCTGGACACCTGGGGTGGCTTTGGGTGTGTGGAACGGGAACCAAAGGAGAGGAAACAAGAGACAATAGGAGGTGAAAGAGATGAGCTGAGCTGTGTGGTGAGCGAGAGGCACGCCTGAGGTTCTGTGATGGCGAAGCGGTGCAGAGGCTGCCTGGCCTGACCTGACCAGGATGTGCTTTCCTTTGCCCATCAGGGGTGTGTGTATGTACGGGACGTTCCCGCTGAATACCAGGAACCCCTTTTTCGCTGTCAGGGTGACCAGGCACTGGCACAGGTTGCCCAGGGGAGTGTGGAGTCTCCATCCTTCAAGGTGCTCAAACCCACCAGGACATGGTTCTGGCAGCCTGTTTGTAGGCGGCCCGGCTTGAGCAGGGGGGCAGATCAGACGGCCTCTCAGAGGTCCCTACCGTCTTCAGCCCTTCTGTGGGACTCTCTGATTAATGGCTTACTGTAGAAAAGCAGCTCGAGCACTGCTGCGAGGGGGTTTTTCTGCCTTTTTTTCTCTATTCTTTCATTTTACTGCTTCCCAAGGGCACGTGCATGCACATCTGCATTCCTTCCTCAAGGCTTTTCTGTTATCCTGAAATCCTCGACTTTTTGCCTTCAGCTTCAGTTCCTTGGCTAGAGCTGTGTTTCTGAATCATTACTGAACATGCGTGAACAATATGGTAATTAAATGTACTCTCTGAAGCCTGTCCCTGATGCAAATTTGCTGCGTTGGAGTGGTGAAGATGCTGTACTCCGTCTGCAGTTCTCCAGAAATAAAGTTCTAAGTATGGTGTGATCCTCAAAGGAACCCCAAGCCACAGCAGTCCCATTCCTCCAGTTCTGACTTTTAATTTTTTTTTTTCAAATACAGGAAAATTCACGTGATAGGGAGAGAAAGCCACCTGCCAGGTACTTTTATTTATATCTTAAAAATGAAAATAATGTAAAGGGATAGAAGATGCTGTTACATTGATTCCTTTCTTGATGCTGTTGTTTTCACTGCTGTTCTCTGCAAATAACCAATGTGTTTTCAGTTCTTGTTGCCAAATCACCTTAAATAGGGTATGGTTTATCCTTGAAATGATGACAAGAGTGCTCAGATTTCCCACTAATTGCACCCCATTTCAGTGGGAGAAGCACCATACAGTAACCTATCTCTTTTGGATTCTGAGAGACACAATTCCTTGCAACAAATGAGTTACATCCTGAATGAGACAAACATACCTATTTGAACTGTATGAGCAAAGTGCAATGTGTGGTTGCAGTACACATGAATGTTTTGTTCATCACTATAATTTTTTTGTGTAAAATCTGCCAAGAGCACAAATTAGTAACTTTTTGTTATGGTATTTTTTGAATACAAAAACAGAGTAGAAACCTGCATACTCTGACTTCTGTACAAAAATGACAAGATTCTCCTGAGTGTGCAGTAGTGAGTTGTCAGCATAGCTAGCTTTCATGCTGGTGTGTGCGGTGTGACTTATCTGGACTGCCTGTTTTACAAATTTGTATTGTGGTAGGTTTAAGGAGAAAAAACAGTTTTAAACTACCTAAAAGATGCCTGTTAAAGCAATAGTTCTCCTCACTCAGAGCTGTGGTTGGTGTCCAAGCTCCAGTGTTTTACTTGGTGTTGCCACCAAGTTTGAGTTTTTTAGAGATGTGCAGTGCTCATCTGACAGAGTCAGACCTTTCTGAGTCTGTCACTTCTCCAGTAGTCCAAGCTGTCGGGTAGGACTGGAGGGAGTTTGAGGCCAAACACTGTTCGCCCACAAGTGCACACAGTTTTTCATTCGCATTCTGTATCCGTGAACTGCTGGTTTATTTCTTTCAGGTCCTTGTGACTGAACACGAACCAACCATGCCTCTTCCAGAAACCATGTTTTGTGCTCAGCAGATCAAAATCCCTCCGGAGCTACCTGACATTCTGAAGCAATTTACAAAAGCTGCTATTAGGACTCAGCCTCGTGATGTTTTGCGGTGGGCAGCTGCGTAAGTATGATGTTTACTTCACAAGGGAGAGCTATACATGTGGACCCATAAAACCTCACTGCTCCTGTTTATTATACAGTGGAGCTGGCTTTGAATATTAAATCAACATGTATATTGTATACACACTTTTGTAAGCATTTTAAAAACTTATTTTCCATTTCCTCAATGTTTAAGACTGGCTTACTTGTGAAGTTGTTTGATTTGCATACAGAAAAATGCATCTTAATTTGTTTTTGCTGTTAGTTTTACTATCTTGAAGACTAACCCTTTTTGGTTTGGTTTGGTTTTAGTTTTTTCTTTGTGTATGAGACTTAACCCCTGGAATTTAATGGAAAGGGAAACCTAGAAAATAACTTTCTAGTGCTTAACTTGGTTAGGGTTCTTCTTTTTCTTTCTGGGAAAAGTACCTGAGAAGTTGCAACTTTTAAGTGATAATCCATGTAATAAATCTCTCACTAAAACATTGTTTTAAGATATTTAAATGTTTCTTCTTTAACTTCTATTTTTTTCTCTTATCTCAATTGCTCACTATAATTTTTTCCTGTCCTATGGTTTGTGTGGGGAAGCTCTTGAAAGGTATCTGTGAAATGTTCTCAGTTGGGGGGATTGGAAAATGTCTGTACTGGGTACATCAGTGAGGAAAGGCTGTTAATAAAGCCAGGATGGAGTCTGGCTTGCCTGTAAAGGAGAAATAGTCTGAAGCTGAATTGCTACAGCTGCAGTGTTGGAGAAAGGCATTGGGGCCATCTTAAAATGGTGTGGCATTTCTTAGGAACGTGATGGAGATGGGGTACGGCATACCTGTGGGTGATGGACGTGCACTGAGCTTGTCCCAGCTGAGTCAGAAGCAGCAGTCACCAGGCAGTTGGAGCTTGCTGGGACATGGGACTGGTGAGAGCAGGGGCAGTGTGACAGTGCCATGGCCATGCCACTGACCAGACCCCAACCTAAAGGGGAGCCCCTGCAAATGGGTACGTGGCTGCTGCTGATCACATGTCCCTCTGGTGAGCAGAGCAAGCTCTGTGCCTGGGAGTAACATAAAGCAAAGCAAGGCTGTGGTTTCACATGCGCTGCCAGTGTTGTAGTGCTTGTCCTTGTGAATAATTGGATAGGAAAATGAATCTGGCTGAAAAGGAGCACGGGTCTTGTATCTACATACATACAGTGCATCTATTTCTATACAGTCACACTAATGCAGTTCTGGCAGTGCTGCTTGCTGTGCATTTTGGCAAGTATTTGCACAGCATGGGATAGCCTGGTGGGTGACCAGGGCAGATGAGGCAGGATGAATGAAGAAATGCTTACATTAGACCTATCACCTGAATGAAAACTGAGTTTTCCATGCACAGTTCAGATTGCTGACGAGCTATGGCAGAAGTGATTGTATTTAAGGCTGTGGCAGCCTTATAATCAAAAGGATGTGCATCTAATGCCCATTCTACTCTACTCTTAAATTTTATTTTGGAGTGGACAGAAGTAGCAGAAATGTTGATGAGAGAGTTGTAGCATGAATGGGCAGATGTGCATTTTGGGTAGTGTTTGAGGGGAATGTTAAACAGGTAAGCCCTCTGGTGCTCATCAATCAAATGGGAAAAGCCTGTGTTTTGTTTGGAAGCACACTGTGATGTTAAGAAATCACTCTCTGCCTTTGCCGAGAAGAACAGTATATCGTGCACAAAATAAGTTAAATGCCTTGAGTATTACTAGAATGTGTTAAAAAGGAGTGTGTAAAATTCAAAGACTGTGGTTTCTGCTACAAAGAAAGGTGGTGTCTGGGCATGGCGAGATGGGAATTGTGCATCTGGGCAGCTTGCCGAGTGTTGCTGCTTCTGCGCAGGAGCTTGTGTGTTCTTTCACTGAACTGTAAGAACATTTACTTCTGTAAATGGCCTTTGGCATTGAGGTGTGTTGCTCTTCTCATTCACCTAGGTATTTTTCAGCCTTGTCAAAGGGAGAGCCCCTTCCGGTAAAGGAGAGGATTGAAATACCTTCTGCAACAGTGGAAACAGATGGTAGTTTGACTCCTGGGCTGCTCAAAGTCTTGCACAAAAAGGTAGAAACTGGCCTTTATCAAATGCACAATGCTATTGAGGAATGCTGATGTGCTGGAGATGGTTGGGGAGACCGATTGTCACGTATTTGATGTATCATGGGGAAGCACTGTGTTCTTTGATTCATTCTGGTTTTCAGAGGTCTTATGTGGTACCATGATTTCGTTTAAAGCTTTCTTCCAAAGGCACCGTGACTGTTGCAGAACTAAAGGAAAAATGGAAGCATTTGTGTTTGCCAGAAGAACAGCTGGAAGCTATCCTGGAACTGGACAGTTTTGATGAAGAGGTGGAATGGATGAAGATTCTGGCACTTGGGTGCAGTGTGCTTGGTGGGGTATGTTGTACCCAAACACAAATGCTTGCTGTGATCATATATAAGGTCATAGAACAATTAATGCAAATGGATTTGTGGAATGGTGATTGCTTTTGCTGCAGCTGGCAAAATGGCTAGTTTGTTTACTTCTGTTTCCCTCAAGATTTTTTGTTCGGGGGAATCTAAACAGAAAGATGGCTAAGTCCTCAGTTGACTGGGATGGCAGTAGAAGAGCCAGCATGTCTGCAGGGAGCTCATGCCATGAGAGAGAGGGTGATGGAGGAGTGATGCTGATAGCATCAGTGTAAATGTCCATGGAGAAGAACTGGAGGGAGAAATTAAAGCACCAATTTTTAATTGATTGTGTAGTCAATTGAATTTTCACAGCAGCAGTTAATGGTACTAAATCTACATTTAATTCTTTTAATGTCAGTAATAAAATCTCAGTGGTGCATTTCAACAGAATGAAAGATTATAAAATGCACTAAGCTGATGCTCTTATAAACTATAACACCTGTAGTGATTTCTACAGTAGGGAAGAAGAGGTACTAAAAAGAAAATACATACAAAATAATATTCTGAGAATGTTGCAGTATCTGGAAACCCTGAATGTTGACCTGGCCTGGCAATTGTGTGTGTATATCTATATTTATTTACTTCAACTGTGTATTTCTTCTTTCCAAACTCCTTCTCGACGTGATCTTTTAGTCTGGGCTCTTTTATTCATTTAAAAACAGTAACAGCAACTTACTTATCTAAGAACAAACAAACAAACAAGTGGAGTCATGGGAGCATCATTCTGATGGAGCTAGGCAGACTAAATTTACCTCTAGCTCATCATTCTTTTGGATATTAAGTCAATGATTTGATTTCAGTACTATATAATGAAACCTAAACTTCAGTTTCCTAAATCAAAGAGGTAAGGGTAAGTTTTGAAAATGCTACAGCAGAAAACATTACTAATTGGGTTAAAAAGGCCTATGTGTGTTTGAGGGTGTTTTTAGTGGTGTTTTTGGGGTTTTTTGTTGTGTGTGTGTGTTTTTGTTCATTTTTTTCTTTAGTGGCATCCAACCAGTCATTGACTGAATGAAGCTCAGTGCTGAAGTATTCCACACTTTTCCCCATATAGCTCAGCATGTATAGGGCACTGGATTAGCAACACCAGATTAAATAAAGGATTTTTTCAAAGTGTATTTGGATCTAAGAATTTGAAGGATGGGTTTTTTTACATAACTCAGATGTTATTGACCTGTGAGCAAACTGAAATGTTCTTTAAATGCTTTTTGCATCAGTGCTTTTTCTACTAACAACTAGAATAGAACTTGCATACACATAGGGAGTACAGTAAATATCAGCTAAAATATTATCTAAAAATTATATAATGTCATAATAAAAATCATCAAGCCCGTGTTCATATTCTGGGGTTTGTAGATTTGTCTTTCTTAACTGCTACTGAAATTGATTTAGAATGATGGTAGCACCTTCATCTCATTTACCCTCACTTTTAGTGGCTAACAGTGCGAATTTTGTCATGGTATGCAAAGGATGTTCATGGTTCTGATACTTCTCTCATTTTTTGACTGAATCCCCTGCAGTCCCTACTGAGTTCAATGAAACATGCCTCCGAAATCTTAACAAGCGAGCCAGAAGGTGGAGCAGCTCCAATTCCCTTTGAAACATTCTCGTTCCTTTATTCGTATTTGGCCAGTATCGACGGAGAGGTACCAGAGGATGAAAGTGAAGCATTCCTCCACAAAATGAAAGAAGAAGCGTAAGTAGAAATCCATGTATGGAATTTTAATGTGTTGATCACCTCTGGGTTCTCCATAAACATTTAACTTAAGGTGAATAGTCTGTCTTCAGACAGACATAGCATAGCTGTGATGACAGGAATAAGAGTTGACTAAGATTATATCAAAAGTGTACATAGTATTTTTTGGTCAGTTTCGTTGTTTGAACTGTTAAAATGTTACTTATCCATCTTTCTCTGAAATATTGAAGTCACTGGTGGTTGGTGTCATTTTCCCTGTAGGATGCAATTATATACAAGCATGTATCATATGTTACTGGTTCTGTAACCAGCAGCATCTTATGCGTTGCTGTTTTGGTTTAACATAGGTCATAAAGCAGAGAGAGAGACTGGAAGTTCTCTCATTTTATCCGTAATCACTCACAGGTCACATAAAATGCACTTTGACTTGTCCTCCAAGTGCATGTTTGTGTACAGACACTTATTCTTCCTACTGTCTATGTGGAATTAGTCTTTCTGTGCGTGGTGTGCTGACCTTGGGTAGATGCTAGCTGCCCTCAAAGCTGATCTGTCACTCTCTTCCTCATCTGGACAGAGAAGAGAAAATGTATGAAAGGCTCATGGGCTGAGATAAGGGCAGGGAGAGATCACTCACCAGTTATTGTGACAGGCAAAACAGACTTGACTTGCAGAAATCAGTTTAATTTATTACCAATCATATTAGAGTAGAATAATGAGAAATAAAAATCAACCTTTTAACACCTTACTCCAACCCCTTCCTTCTTCCTCCTCAAATTCACTCCCAGTTTTCTCCCCCTCCCACCACTTCACTGGTGTAGGGGGGATTCGGGGCTGTGGTCAGTTCATCACGTCTTCTCCTTCCTCCTCAAGGGGAGGACTCCTCACACACCTTCCTTGCTCCAGTGTGTGGTCCTCCCATGGGAGACAGTACTCTGTGAACTTCTCCAACTTGAATCCTTCCAGTGCACTGTAGTTCTTCATGAACTGCTTCAGCATGGGTCCCTTCCATGGAGTGCAGTCCCTCAGGAAGAGGCTGCTTGGGTGTGGGTCCCCCACAGAGTCACAAGTCCAGCCAGCAAACCTACTCCAACATGGACTCTTCTCTCCATGGTGACATATCCTGCCAGGAGCCCACTCTAGTGCAAGCGTCCCATGGGATCAGTCTCCCTCAGACATTCCCCTGCTCCATGGGCTGCAGGTGGATCTCTGCTCCCCTGTGGACCTTCATGGGCTGCAGGAGCACAGCTGCCTCACGATGGTCTGCACCACAGGCTGCAGGGGAATCTCTGCTCTGGCTCCTAGAGCACTTCCTTCTCCTCCTTCCTCACTGGCCTTTGTGTCTGCAGGGATGTTGCTCTCACATATTCCCACTCCTCGCTTCTCCAGCTGCAGTTGCCATTTTTCCATCCCATTATTAAACAAGTTACCCTTGAGTTGCTACCACCACTGCTGATGAGCTTGGTCTTGGTCAGCGGGAGGCTCATCTTGGAGCCACTGTCAAACTGGGAGAAGCTTGTCAGAAGCTCACAGAAGCCACTACTCTAGTCCCTGCTCCCACCTCTCCAAAAAAACCCCTTGCCACGCAACCCAATACACGTAAGATTGCTACAAGGTCCAAGTACATAGGAGCTCCAAAACACAAGCATGCAAATTAATTGTTTTGTCATTAGTTACCAGATGGACAATTCTTAGTAAGAACCACTTTTTAATCACACTTTTGCTTGCAATTCATATTATCCTAAACTATATCTAGTCCAACAAACTAGGATTTACCATGTTAAAGTGCCATTCTAAAACATTTGATTTATTCCTTTCCAGTGACAAACAAGATGGCATGGTGCTGATTAGACACTTTCTGCCACCGTCCTTCATATTTTTTTGATCGACCCTACTCTTGAGCGTGAGGTGAGAGAGAAAAAAAAAGGAATAAATAAGTTCAAGAAAATAATTTCTGTTCAAAGTACCATAATTTGCACATTTCAGTATGACACTGTTCTCTTCTCTGGCATTTCCTTCTTAGTCTCACTCTTGAAATGACCCCTCAGGGGATGTTAATTGAATACACAGTTATACAGTTCTCCTGCCTCTCAAATACTAATGCTCACACCTAGGAAGCAATCCCTTCACTTACCTACTTAGATTGAGCAAAAGTTATTTTGTTATGGACCTTCCTACCTATCCTTTGTAAGTGATTGTAAGAAAAGAAGTAAACCATGGAATTAAATTTAGAGGAGACTGATGGAGCATTTCTCATTTTGCTTCTGGTAGCACTGCCTTTGACTCTTACACAAATATAGCTGGTCCTTTGACTACCTTGTTTGCCTGAACATCCTCTAAACTGTTTTACTAAGTCCTGCTGAAAGAGAACTTAACGAGAACCCTGTGGCTGAGCTAGTAGACAAAACTAACCCAAGGACTGAAATGGTTCCATGTTTTCCCTCTAATTAGGGCCCTTTCAGAACTTAGATATTTTTTTTCATTCTTAGATGAGCTTGTCTAATTAAGGATCTGTTTCAAAATATGTGTTGTTCTCTGACAGGAAAAGTTACTGCATTTGTAATGTAGGTGAGGAACACCTGACACAGGGTTGTTTGAGTTGAACTGCTGCAGCATGTATAGAAGCCTTAATCCATCAGAACTAATGATGTATTCAACTTAACTGCAGAAATAACTTGAGGTATGAAACTGGAGAGATTCCCTTTGGTTGAGGCCAAAACCAGGAGCACATGTAATGCCATCTCCTGCCACCGTGATCAAACAGAAAAAAGTACGGATCTGCAAGCTTGTTCTTTTATAGTTGCTTCCTTCCTTGAGTCAAGAAGCTTAGCTAATGGGGACTGACCTTGCTGAAGTAGAGCATGTGGGAAATTAACAGAACTGCACACTCTTAATATGTGTCTTGAGACACGTATGCATGGCTTAAGTCTGTTTTATCAACTTCTATCACTACCATTTGTATGTTAGTCCACAGGATGGGAACTCCTCCTAGTTATTGCTGAAGGGAAATGGGTATGCCCCTGGTGTTTGAATATGCTACTCAGCAATATTTCAAGTGTCCTTGGTGCCCCTTCCTAGTTTCTGTGGAGAGCTGTATTCTCATCATCTTTGCCAGATGATATTGATGAGAAATTTCTTTGAGTATGAGCTTGGGAACAATAACTCACGTTACTGTCAGTTTACCACTAGCTGCAGTTGAAGATGCTTTAGCCTGTTGGAGAACTCTTGATATATCCCTCTGGTACAGGCTGCAACTAGGCATAAGTGCTGTCTGTCTAGAACAGTGTTCCCAGAGGTGACAGTATTAGGTAGGAGTGGAGCTCTCTTCCTGCCTTTTCTGTTTGTAACTGATCCTGGACTCCAGGGATTAGCTGTGTTCTGTATCCAGTATGGGCCAGGAAAGCCAATCAGTACAGCCTCGCACAGGTTTTATTCTTCACCCTTATCAGAATAAACTCAAATACATGAGAAATCAATATAATTTATTAACAGATGCATGAATGTTGCAGATTTACATGTTTTCTGCTATATGCTGCTTCCACTCTGATAACTCTTTTTGTCTCCAAGCACAGCTGTGATGCAACACCAGTATCATGTGCATGGAGTTACTGTCCTTGGCACAACAGCAGTAACAACAGTTCTTGTGCAAGTAATTTTTTGAACAGCTGACAAACAAAATGATCAAGTTTCTACTTTCTTCTTTTATGGCTGTGATACTTGTCTTCATCCCTGAAACAGAAACACAAACACTGTGTGGGCTGTTAGGCTCAGAGACACAGAGTCTGAAGGGGGAAAAAAGCAATTTGGAAAATGGAAAGCTCTCATTAAATGTAATCATGTTCTCTTCTAACGAAAGAAAATAAACTACCTTAAGACAGTTTATTTCTCATGCTGCTTCAATCAAAGCCTTATCATGCGGTTCTGGAGTGGCAATTAGTTTAGGATGAATGGCATTGCAGAGTAATAAAGCCATCTTTGACAGAAGCAATCATTGCCATCCATGCACTTATCTAACAGCATTTAAACATACATGCTAGGGACAATGCAGCATTTTTTCTGCACAACAGCCCAAGTCTCTGCTTAAACATGGGTCCCCAACACATAGGGTCCTGCAGATGTAAATTCATCCTTGTTGATGGTATTAGAAGATGTGGCCTAGATATGTTTTCTTTTGCTTAAAAATATGTCCAGAAATACCGAAAAGCAACAGCATTGTTTTGAAGCACCTATCACAGAAAAGCTAGTCATGTACATATATGCATATTAGTGAAACAAATAATCCTACTTACTAAGTTCCCGTGCGAACTAGGGCAGAAATTAGCATTAGACATGACAAAATCACTTAGCTGTGGGTGAGTGACATACTGTCCGTTTAACCACCTTGATCAAGGGGGTAAAAGAGTCTGTGGCAGTACTGTATTAGTCCTGCAATATGCTGTTGGAAGTGCCACCTTTCAGATGTGACAGTAAATTCTGAAGTCTGGATCAGTTTATGATCTCGCAGCACACTTTGTTTAGTGTTATTAGCCTCATGCACTGACTTGTCATACTGCATATGAGCTTGTTTACTGGACTAGATATTCTCATTCTCTGCACTAAATTCTCACAGACAATGGCTGAGGCTGCCTGATTCAGAAGCAGGAGTCAGCTGTCCCTATTTATGCTCACCTTTCTCTTTTTCTCCGAGAGTCTCTGTCTTTGCCTCTTTCACGACTCCTTCTTCGTTTACTTGGACTCCTGCTGGTCTCTCTCCTGTGTCTCATGCATTCAGTGTCCTTACTGCTTTCCCCAGACTGCCGTGAGTCTGCTGAAGCTGACCGCCTGTCTTCCCTTCTGAAAAAAGGTTATTGATTTTAGTCAATTAAAGTAGTTTCAGAGTCGCTGTTGTTTTCATTACCATTTCTGTAATGCAATGACCTACTAACAATGTAAGGCAGAGGACATATCTTTTATTAAGCCTCTCTCTCTCTTGGAAATACAGTACCTCCCAAAAGAGGCCCAAAGTCTATGCTCTTACATGCGCACATCTCATCACACCATTTAATTTAGGTATTTCTTACAAACACTGCCCCTCAGTCTTAACACCTCTGCTCATGAAACAAGGCAGCGGAGGGGGTTCACTCTGTTTTGCTTTAAATCCCTAACTCTTCAATTATCTGCCTTAAGCTGCTACCTACAGTTGGAGAACCCTTCCCTGGGCAGCCTATTCCCATGCTCTGAACACCCATTAACCTTCATTTCAATGCTGGAAACAGAGTGTCGCCCTTTAGTTTGTTTCGAAAACATTCTCATCCCAAAGATCTGCTGAAGAGGCACAAACAAATATGCTAACACTAAATCATAATTCCATTTTTTTTTAAGTGACAAATGTTTGGAAGAGTGTGCAGTGTTGCCTGACACAGAAGAAATATGTACAGATAAAACACTGCCAGTTATCACCGCAGCATTTGCAGTAATAAGAACTGTAAAGGCTCCCCATACTTAGTTTGTTATGGAAACCTTTACTCTGAGGTATACTGTATCTACAACAGCATTTCCTGTCTTGTTGTAGGGAAGGGGAAGAAATTGTGTACTTATATTTCCAAGTGTCCTTTTGCACCCAGCTACCACATATATACACATTTGAACGCGGAACACTGTTCATTCCCCAGCTCCACCAGAAACTACCTCTTCACCTGATTCACTTGCAAGTTACTGCTTAGCCCTGAAAAGAAAATACTTATTAATATATACATTTCCCTGTGCTTCATGCAGGCAGAGCTTCTCCAGCAAGACTTAACAGAATTAGTATAAAATAAACTCTGCATGTCTCAGACAAGTTTGGTACGTGCTATTAAAGGTGGTGATAAAATAAAATTAAAAAGGCTTCAGTCTGCTCACATGCCCAAAGAATCTGTCAGCTGTGGCATACCTTCCTGAAGATTTTGACTTCCCTCCTTCACATAGCTCTGCATTATCCAACCTGTTCTCCTCCTGCCACTGATTGCTGAGTTCTTCCATATGCACACCAATAACATCCCGAATCACCTGGAGATTAAGAGATGTTCAAAACAGACATATCATGGTAGTGGCTTGAACTAGCAACTAGACAGCAAGTAGTAATCTCAAAAAAACCCCAAAATCCCTCCAAACCCTATAGATCAGATGTTTAAATGAAAGTCTTATTTGCAGAAACACGTTTCAGTGTAAATTTAAACAACACCCTTTTATAATAGTCAACTAAACATTGCTGGCATTTTCACATTCAAAACTTATCAGTTAAAATGCTCCTGTTGTTTGTAACTTGCTGCAACAAACCAAACCCCCAAAATATAATTCTATAATTTGCAGCAATGATAATGTAGGGTACAAGAAGCAGAGGCATATTCTTTGTCTTTGAAAGAGTATATAATTGTTTATGCTGATATATAATAAGCACTTTTATGCAAAAAAGCCTTTATTTTCAGATCTCACCTCAGTGTAAGACTTCTTTGTTATATGAACATTCTTAGCCCTGTATGATTGCCGCCGCCTTTTGTAATCTCGCATTTCAGCCAGAATTTCAAGATGGGACTTCGGACCTTTCTGACTATCATCTAGCCAAAAACAAATGGTCATTAGCACCTGCAGGTGTGCAGATTTGGCACTTTCAGGAACATGAAAGATACTGTGTTCTTTCTGAATTTTCTTCAGTACTTAGTAACTACTGTGAATTTAGCACAAGTGTCCTCTCCAACCTCCTTTCTAACTGTTTACATGACTAAAAAGCCACCAAGCAAATGTTACGTGATCTCAGTCTCCCAACTGTGATCCAATCCAATATATGGGCTCGCAATTTGGTCAAACACCTACTAAATATGGATCATGTTTTCCAAGCCAGTATTACAGTAAGAGCTAAAGGCTGAAAAAGCCAGATTCTGAAAAACATTTACCCCTGTAGATGACAAGCACTGTCTCCTACCTCCTAGGCATAGCAGGGCCTACAGGGTGACACAAATGTTTATGATGCTGTTGGTACAAACTGGCATTACTCAACAGGGATGAGAGGCTTCTGTCCCATACACCCATTTGTGTACTGCGCAAGAGCTCCACTTGGACAACTGCCAGCCTCTCCCATTTGGCTTTTACTCTTGTGATCTTTAATCTGGTCATCTCCTGTAGCAAATACTGTTCTGAGCTGCACAGTAAATTGGCAACATTAAGAAACCTGAAGTCAGTTGCAGCAAAGACAGAAGATCCATCCACTGAAAGACACAATACTTGGGCCAAGAGCAGATCAGTGAGGCTTTCCGAGAAGGAAAACATCCCAAAGGAAATCAAACTAGTGTTTTCTGATGCCAGGTATTTGCTGTGGCTTTTAAGAACAGTATGCTTTCCACAGGGAAAATACCACAGCCAGTTTGTTTGGCTTTCAACAAAACTCATTGAGCTAGACAAACTGAAAGTTCTGAGCCATAAATTCAACAAAAGATTGTTCTTCAAACCTTGAGTGATTTTCGCTGCTAAATCCACAAAGAGATCACTGTCATTTTCCATTATTTGGGATCTAGACCTCTGTTTCTTTGTTTCTTCAACAACATAATCATAAAGAGCAAGGCGATCAGCTTGAGTCAGGTCACAGATGAAGCGCTTGTGATTTTGAGGAACTTCTACAGGCAGTAATGAGTAAGATCCTGGAGGGTGAACAGACAGGTTAGTAAAATAGCATAATTATACAAGAAAACACCAAGAAGCTCAACAAACAAAACAATGCAGTAATCACCCATGCTGTTTTCATCCTTCCCCTAAATATCTGTGAAATTTCTACCTTCTTAATTTGAAAGGATAAAAATTGCTCAAAGTTAAAAAAAAAAAAAGGGTCCAAATCCCTCCCACGGCCCACACAAGCTGTATAACCCTTGACTGCTTACATAGACACAGGAAGGAATCGTACTAGATTAGATCAACATGACACTCTGTATTGTCCCATCAATTTCAGTTCTTGGCAAGAGAGGCTGCAGCTGTAACTTGTGGATTTATTTTACTCTAAAATGTTGTGTAAAGTCCTAGCTGCAAAATACCAACAAGAATGAAAGATTTCTAGGAGACTAGATAACTGGCCACTGTGCAAATCAGTCTACTCACACTGTCACCTTCTCTACAGAGCTTTTACAATAGACTGCCATGGGGATTTACAGCTAAAAGGGCTACAGAGGCACTTTCAAAGTGCTCCAGATTGGTTCAGATAACTAATGTTAAAGTTATGGAAAGAAACACACTGCCCGCACACTCCTCTTTCCCTGAATGATCAGCCTGGTACTCACTTTACCCATGCCCCAGTTAAAACAGATATCCCTCCAAACAACTAAATCCATTCTCTATCTGTTGCAACAGCAGCAAAGTGACTTTCCTAAAGATTCAAGATGTAATATTCTAGGATATTGCCTGCAAAAGAAGTATTTTATTCAAAAACATTCGCATTTCCAGCAACCATTGACCTGTCCTCCATAATTCTCTCCCCACAACACAACTTCGTCCCTGAAAGGCACAATCCCACACATCTCCTGGCAGACAGAAGAGCCAATAGATAAAACAGGGTGTTTGCAGGAGCCTTCACAACAGCAAAGCTAGTGCTTGTCTAGGTTATTCAGCTCTTAACAGAAGCTGGGCAATCTTTACATCCTGCTTTCACTAAGGACACCAATACAAGATTTTATCATTACTATGCTTGGAACCTAAACCAGAACTGTTCTAATATGAATAAATGGATTTAAACACAGAAACTAGAATTCTGTTTTTAAAATGTGCTGTTCTTACAGGGTCATGGAAGTCCATGAAAATGCCCCAATAGTTATATGCTTGTGATTTTACAAGAATTTCACGACTTGTGATTACGACCTGTTTTCCTGCTCTACGATGTAGCTATGCTAATATTCTAAATATGGTTAGAATTAAGGGGAAAATATAGAACAACACAAAAACAAAAACCCCAAACAACAAAACCCAAAGAAAATCACTTCCTGTGATCCAGTAAGTCAAAAGGAGATTTACAATAAAAAATTATTTTCATTTTTTTCTGTGGCCAAAGACTTTAAACTGAACAAACAATTCCAAGTCAGGAAATCTTACAGAACACGACGGCACCACAATGAAAACCACCCCAAGACGGTTTTAGTGTTACCCTTGGAGAAAGGCAAGCTTGCAAGGGAAAACTGGACAGCAAACACTGGCATCTAGTGGCTCATCGGTGTATCTTGATGGAGCAATGAACCGCTCCATTCAGGAGTTTATCTGTTCTCTAGCTGGATGTGTTTGTGTCAAATTAATAACCTACCATTTTCACGTGCTCCAAATACAGTGCCTATCCCATGAAAGCTCCTTTCCAGGCAACTGTCCATTAAGCCTCTGTTTGCTAGGCCAGGGAAACAAAGACAAGGTAACAAACTATGCCCAAGCAAGCACTGCTGTGTTTCACTGTCAGGAAAGCTGAGCAGATGCAGTTTTCCTTCTGCACATGTACCTTTAACAAACTAAAGGCTACAGAAAGTAACTCCTGTATCTTTCAGGTGCTGCAGTAATTTCTCAACCAGACGCTGCTCTACAGGTTCTATAGGTAGCCCTACTTCTCTACTTTGTCTTGGTCTGAAAGCTTGAAGACTCTCTCAGTCTTAACCTAGTTCCCAGGCTGGTCACAAAACCCACCAAAATGAAACATAAAGGAACTAATAAGGTTGGAGAAGAGGCAAAGGACATCATCACATATTCAGATGTGTCAGCATAGTTCTTACAAAACTTAGAACAGTCTTGAAATAGTCCAATGTAGTAATATGCACATTGTTTGGGTTTTGATCTGAGGAGCAGTAGACAAGCCCACACGGCTCACATCTACCAATTAATCCCTAAACAAAACTTTACATGAAGAACAAGGCTGGAAGCACCATTAGAAGAGTTTTAGTCATAAGGAACTGCAGGCAGAAAGTAAAGGTGGGATGGGAAGCAGAGAACGAATCCTTTAAGAAACTCCTGAATTTTGCAGTGTTGTTTTTCCAGTCCTGAAGATAACTAGAGGTGTGAGCACAACAGACTCAAATTCACTTATCTAGTTGACTCAAGTATAGAAGGTAGTTATGTTCCAAGATGTACAAAGGATAGAATGTTAAATAAAATTAAATTCACAGCAGTTCACAGTGGAATGAAGGAAGCTGCAAGAAGGGAGAGAAGAGCAGCTTTCATTGTCTTAATATCTGCTTGTTACTTACCTTCACTGTAGCCTGCACCTTCCTTCATACTTTGAGCTCTAGCCTGCTTAACAATGTGAAACTGTAGATCTTTATCTGCAGGTGGAGAAAAAAAATATCATAGAACTTTTACACCAAGTTCTTGAGTACTTGATCACGTTAGTCTATTCCCCAACCTCTACCATGAGACTTATGGTATGGTACAGAATATTATAGTTTTACTGATGTAAAGTTTTAAAGTATTTTGTATTTGAAA
>WBMV01009067.1:1039175-1081743 GCA_013396655.1 Campylorhamphus procurvoides | reverse complement strand
CCCTCCCCACACACCTCACCGTCCCCGCCATGACCTTACCGTGTGCCCCTCCCCACACACCTCACCGTCCCCGCCATGGCCTTACCGTGTGCCCGCCCAGCCACACCGCGCTCTGCCCCGCCATTGCCGGCCGGGCGGGGGCGGAGCCTCTCGGAGGGCCGGGCCGGGGATGGGGAGGGGGATGGGGCGGTACCGGCGCATCGGTGCTTGCATAGGTGTGGGATTTAGTGCTTGTTGTGTGATTTAGTCGTGGCTGAGCGGGTGGTACGCGTGCAGTTAGGGTTAAGCAACACCGGCCGGTGTTTGTTCCGCGGAGGAGGGGAGATGCGGGGCCAGCAACGTTGAGCAGGAGCTGCGGGAAGGGCAATGCCGGCGTGGGCGATCCCGGCTCGGGCAGGCGGCAGGAGGGGCGAGAGGTGCATCCCGCACATGGGGGCGGGGGGGGATTAATGGGAAGCGGCTTCACTTGAGACCACAGAGCACTCCTGCCCCGGTGTGTTCTACAGCGTGCAGACAGCGTGAAGGCCGGGGAAGGGCGAGCCACCCCCGTGCTCTCCCAGCCCAGCTCCTCCCGCGGGAAAGCCCGGGCAGCGCCCCCTGCCGGCGGGAGGGCGCAGCGCCCGTGCCCGGGGGTGGCGGGGAGGGCCGGGTGTGACGGCCGGGCGTGTGAGATGGGTGTGACAGCCGAGTGTGTGACAGCCGTGTGTGTGACAGCCGGACACCCTGCGCTCCACCCCGGTCTCAGCAAGGGCTCCTGTCCCCAGCGCAGATCCTGCCCCTGGTAGCGGAGGGGCAGGAGCAGCATCAGCCTCTGCCGGCCCCGCGGAGCCCCTGGCGCCCGATTCCCTCCTGTAGCACTTGGAATGCAGTGCATTCCTCCAGCAGCCAGCCTGCCCCAGGCTGCGGGAGGGGATCCCTGAGGAACAGGCTGTGCAGTGCAGGACCCCGTGGAGCACAGGGGTGTCGGTGTGTGTGGAACTGTGTGCCCACTGCAGACCGTAATCCTGAGAGCATTTTCCCCAGAGGACAGGGGAGCATTAGGGCTCAGTGAAACCATAATGTAGGATGAGGAAAGAAGGACTATCTTATGGAATAAATTTCTCATGATTGACGTTTGTTCTTGCCTATTTCTGTCATCAAAGCACATATGACTAGGAGGAAGAGTGGGTCTATCAAGGCACGGTGGGGGAGAGGCAGCATGACAGATGTAGCTGGCAGAATGACTTCTGTACATCTGCTTGCTTTAGCAGATTACAACCCTCTCTCTCCTGCGCAGTGAATTTGAGACTCAGCTGGGATTTTAGCCCTTTGAGAGATTTGCTGTCTCTAGCTGTGTTTGCCTGAGGATCTTTGACTTCACATGACAGAGGATACTTGTAGGGAAGAATTTCCCAGCTGCCCCACTGGACTACACTCACTACATTAGCATATTTTATCAAAAGAGTAATAAGAACTTCTCTGCAAAACTGTTCTGGAACTCCACTGGAAAATAACATTTCTTCCGAAATTATGACAGTTATGACGTTCAACAAAATATCCAAACATTTTCTTTTACGAGTAAAGATTAAATATTTGATTTTATTTATAAATTAAATTAATAAAAATCAGAGTAGATGTTTTTCTGTGCTAAACAACATTTTCAAGTATTCAAAATTATCCTATGGGTTTTTTTTTTTAAAAATGAGTTCTTGATATCATGAAACAATCAAAAAACAGGTGGGTTTTTTCCTCTCTTTGTTTGTTTGTTTTCTCCCTGGCCTTTTTGGATTTGGGGAAATACTTGAGAAATCAGCCACTGGGATGAACATTTTCCTTTCTAGTGGTCTGGGAGTAGCCTCTGTCTCGTGGTACAGCTCATAATTCAGTAGGCAGCTCATGCTGGGAAGTCTGTTCTCCCAATGTCCACATAACATCACCCGTGCCAGGCAGTAGAGACATGCCTTGACTTACCAAAATAAGCTATCACGTGGAGACCAAGTGCTCAGCAGACAGTGTCTAGGTCACTGTCTGGGACCCAGAGAGATGTACCCCAGTACTCAGGCTCTGGAGAGAAGCAGAAACCCCCTTCAGAGTCCCAAAAACTCTTACAAGTGCGTAAGGACAGACACAACCGCGTCTGGAACAACACAGGGCTAAGATTAAGCCCCGGAAACAGATTTACAAGAAAATCAAGGACAGTATAGCGAGATACAATGAAGCAAGCTTAAGATCCCTCTGCAAGCCACTTTGCTGCTGAGCATTCTGGCTGCAGACTTTCCAGGAGCAAACTGACCGGATGGGAGACATAGATTATCAGTTTCCAAAAGTTCACAGCACCACTTTTCCTTCCAGGCAATGGCACACATATTAATTTACCATCAAGTAAGGAGTAGGATTGTCACAATATTTCTCTACACAGTCTTTCCTAGCTGGTTATCTGCAGTCTATGGCATACCCTCTTCTCCTACCCCCTAGCCCTGTGGTGGCTGCAGCCCCACAATGTTGTGACTTTGTCATCAAACAACATGGCTAATAAGGTAAGTTTATCACATCTCAGTCTCCATGGTCCCTTCTGAGAAGGAGAAAGGAAGCTCCACGGCTGCATTTTCCCGGGCAGGACTGCTGCCTGGCTGCAGCTTCCCAGACTGTGGGTGCTTGAGCATGACCAAGCCCCTCTGCAGGGCTGCAATGCTGAGCACGCCAGCAGTCTGGTCTTTTTGTAGATGCTTTTTCTGGACAATATTAATCTCTGGAGAAAGTCTCTGTGGTAACCAGCCCCAAATATCCTCACAGTGCAGCAGGACAGTCCTGAACGGTGAGAAAAGCAGAAGGTACAACCAAAAATTAGCGTATACATTATGGCAACATAAAGACTACACAGCACTCCCGGAGAACTTAAACATATCACCTTGTGTCCTCCTCGAGATGGAATTTATACTGCTAGATACTCCAATTGTTGGCACATCAGGAACCACCTAGCTTAGGACTGTACGTAGTGTCAGGTACCTTAACACAGGTTAAGTGATCCCAACCCAACAAAGCCACTTGGTACCCTCAAGAGTGCCAGGTTGAAACCATGTTGAAATCACACTGGTCTTAAGGTCCAAACCTTCTAGTGGGTATGCAACAGGAGCAGGAAGCTCCTCCTGAGCAACAAAACCCTTCCCTGCACAGCTGACGCATGGAGGAGCATCCCTTACCCATGGCTTGTGTTTGTTTTTTCTTTCACTGAAAAAATCTTGCAGGCTTTCTGCAGCCAGTTATTTATTTCGAAGTATATTGACTCCTTGAATAAAATGAATTTTTCTCTAAGATGGAAGACAGTTTTCGTAGTTAGCATTCCTTCTATTCCTTAAATGCAAAGCACTACATAGAATTGTGTTGTGTTCACAGCTCCCCTGAAAATGAGGGAAAAAATGTGAAAGCTCAAGTTATTAGTTTTTTAAAACATGCTTTTGGTAAAGAGAAGTAAAATAAGCTTTATAACAGCTGTTTCAAGCTTTACAACATTCAGCATGCAGATTTCTGGATGGGGAAATGGCCAGGGAGCAGGGGAAAGCAAGCAGAAGGATGAAACGAAACTTCTTGGGACTACACAAAAGCCAATATGCAAGGAGCCTGGCTTATGGCCCCAGACAGCCCATGCAGGCCTGGCAAGTAGAAAAGACAGCTGTTGATCTGTAAGTGTGACAGATTTTTGCTGGTTTCACCCCATCTTGTTTGTCAGAGTTGCAACCAAAATCTCTGTATCTTTGCAAAGGGTATGGAGTAAGCAGTGGGCACCTAGCAGACCACAATCTGTCCTGCAGCAGGGAATTACTCTCCCAGGGCACATGCCTTGCAGAAACTGCCTCATCCCTAGGGCAGCTCAAACTGCCACTGCTTCGTTAACACTCACCCGTTGGACTGCAGGAACAGGGGATGTTGAACAGGGAGGTGGGGGATCCCAGCACCCTGGTGACAAGATTGACTGTACTCATCTCAGAGCAGCTCTGGTAGTTTGCCTTTATAGTGGCACCACCTCTTGTCCCTTGTCCCTGGAGCCTGCGTGTCAAACTCATTTTTGTCAGGGAAGGAGTTGTGATATCTGGGATAGAAGCATGGGTGTCACTCAGCAAAAGCGACTGAATTGGAGAGAGATTTTGGAAAGATGAAGTGCACAGACACTCAATTTAAATTTTTTTTGATCATTGTTGCTATTACTCCCTTCTACCTTAGACTTCAGCTAAGATGCCACATTCAAAATATGTAGCATAAATTCAGCTGAATCAGCTTTGTAATCTCCAGGAACAGGTGGTCAATTTCTCTGGCTCATGTGCATCAATTTATAGAAATATCCTCTATGACATAGGCAGATTTTTCAAAATTCCCTTCACCAGAACCCTGACCAGAGCTTAATTTCCATAATTTACTCTCTGAGTTCTACTTTTGTTTCCCTCCCAGCTCATCCTGAATTGCCATTGTGGAGTCGTATAGGTGCTGATGGCAACTGGAGAAGTTAGAGAATGTTCAGACCTTAGGTTTCTCTGCTAAGGGAATGCAGCTGATTTATTCCTTCAGCTGCACACCACTCAGAGCGTGTTGCAAGTCCTTGGCTCCTGCATCATGATGTTTATTCCTTTGTAACGAAGTCCAGTTCACAATTACAGCCTAAGGTGTATTTTACAAACAGCAGTGGACTGGACAATTCCAAATTGATTTACAGGCAGCAATTCTAGCACCTGTTAATGCCTTATTGATTTTCTTTCTTTCTCTCCATGTGATTTCTCATAGATCCATCAGATTTAGATCATTTTCATATCAGGTTTGTATCATCCTTATCTTTCAAGATAAGGCATTGTGTTCTCACTGGATGGAGCTGGGAATTCACAGTTAAAAAGCCAGAAGTAAATCCAATGCCCTTTTGCACACCACAGTTTTAATATGTCTTGGAGCCTGTGTCAGGTTTTCTCTTTAAGCCCTAGCCCCTTCATAGTTGCTGCACAGCAATCCTCGAACCTTTGCCGTTCCCTTGCTGTGAGCTTTCCAACGGGGCAGTACCTGCTGCCTGCTCAGAGCCAAGGTTCTTCCCCTGCCTTTTTCTCCTAAGTTCTTAATGGCCTAGTGGGCATTATTATTTATTTAATTATTTTTTTAATTCATTAATACCCATTGTGATTAAGCATAACCCCTGTGAAGAATGAGAGCCTCTTCCATACTTTTTGTCATAAACACTGATGAGAAGGAAACCAGCTAAACTAAAATGTAGCCATAACTGTGGAAACTGGCAACTTCTGGCCAGTGACTTGGTGCCTGCTTTTGATTAGCTGTGCCAGTGCCCTGCTCCCCCGTGGCATGGAGAGCCTTCCAGCACAGGGCTCCTCCTGTCCTTTGCCAGGAAGCACAGAAGAGCCTGTGGTTTTCTTTTAAAAACATGCTATTGATATCCAATTGATGTCTGCTTGGAATCAAGAGATAAGAATTTACTTATTACTTACCTGCTTCCAGTTTCTGTGCATCACTCTTCTTGGAGAGTCTTTACAGCATTGTTCTTGACCTGAGGCTGGGTAACATATCCCAGCCAGAGGCTTGGGTGTTGCCTTAGCTACTGAGTGGTGCTTCATCACTTGGAGATCTTTCTTGCTCAGCAAGGAGCTCCCATGCTGCCCAGAGCCCCACACTCTGCCACAAGCTGCTGTGTTCCACCAACCTGGATTGCAAAGCCACTGCCAAGGTCAGCCAGCTGATACTGATGAAGAGGCAGCCTCAAATCAGGCGTGTTTGTATAAACACACACCCCTTCTGCCAATACCCACACGTACTCTGGGCTTCATGTAGCCTCCAGCAGCAGCCGTAAGGCATGACCATGAGGGAAAATGTAGCAGGTTTGGGAGAGATGCGGGGAAGGCTGGAGCAGGGCATCCTGTGTCTATTCATAAACCAGGGTTTTAGACAAAGGTGCTGTCTGTGGTCAACATGACTGCTCACCTACCAGTGCTGCTCTCTGGGAGGGTCTGGGAGCAGGGTCTCAGTGTCCTGTGGGCAGAGGACAGCAGAGGCACTAACATGTGGCCACCTTCAAAAAGATATGCTTTACTGCAACTGCTTTGTTTTCTACAGTAACAGGTCCTCACCCCAGATGAAGAGTCAATTAATTTTTTGTTAATTTGTTCTGTGAGTGAAAGGTATTACCCAAATTGCACTCTGTGAATGCATCAATACATCTAAGTCTACAGCAGCAGTTGAATGCTGGTCCCTGTGTTTCTGTCCCAGCTTTCTGCCAGGCCTTTGCCCTTGCCTGCTGTGCATTAAAAGGATGATATTTCCTGAGCATAGGGAGCTAGCCCAGCTGTTCACCTGCAAAACATCAGCTGGAGTGGCCTACTCCCTTGCTGTCCACCCAACCCTTTGTCGATGGAACACATGGAAGTGCCTTGCAGGGAGGGACACCACCCCTCCCTTTGTGCCATCAGCAACCTCTGAAGCACTTCATGCTGCCCAGCAAGCCAGCTGAGTCCCAGCCCTACATCACTGCACTGCAGCCAGCTGAAGCCTTTCCCCTGGCAGATGAACTATCTCACAAGGCAAGGTAGTAGGGCTGAAACAGCACAGACCTTACAGTGCTCTCAGCACTTAAACCACTTTGAAAGCTTTAGAGCAACACAGAAGTCATGTGCCAACTACACAGTTCAGATGGTGCTAAAGTTCCCCATGCATTTGTCATGTGGGTATGTCTTAAGTGTGCCCCATTTTGTGATGGTACAGGGAACTACAGAACTTCTGTCAGGGGCCCTGAGTATCTCCCAAGGGGGATCCTTGGCATGGGGCCAACAGTTGATGTCCAGACACATGGATCATCTGCCCACTTTTGCTGTATCTGCAGACCTGTGCAGCCTTAGAGGTGTTTTGGAAAATGTGGCCTACCATGTTCAGCCCTAATAGTGCAGTGAATAATGATAACTATCCCTAGGTATTGCCATTTCTTCTCATAAGCATGTATAAAACAAGAAATACTATTTTTACTTGAAGCAACATTTCAAAGGAAGTCTGCAGGAAGGAGAATCAACAATTTCCTTGGAAATGAGTCAGCAGATGCAAGGACAGGCCAGGTGTTATAACAAGCTTAATATTCTGGGTGTGGATTTGCAAGTGCTGCCTACAACCATCCTTCCTATTGCAAGAGGATTAGCACAGGGGATTACAGAGACTCTTCGAAGAGATTGGCATATGCTCAAATGGTCACACATTCTGGCTTTCTAAACGTGTGGGGGCAGGGAGAAAGAGAAAGCAAATGCAGGGGAGAAACAGAGATCCTGCTCAATAATTGCCAATGAGAAAAACACATGGTGGCTTTAGCTCTCACAGGGACTCATAATTCAAGATCACTATATTTGCTGAGCTCATCAGTGATGGGATTTCATCAGCACAAGTTCTTGTACCCCAGTGTCATCACATTTGGGAGCTCAACCTCTCATCTGAGACACTAAACAAAAGTGCTTCTTGCTTGTGGACAGAAATGGTCCTCAAGCACTTGTGAATGCCTGAATTACAATGTCAAATTCCACCTCTTGGTCAGTTTCTCTTGACTTTGCTCACACACAAATTTGCAGTTCAAGTACTACACTCACCACGGGCACTGTGCTATCCATAGCCCTCTGTTCCCTGGTGCAGGCTTCTATTTCCATCCTTTGTTACTTCTTTGCAGGCTTTCCTCAATTTGGTCCCCAGTCAGACCTGCGGCTTTGCAGTCATTCCCACCCATCATGTTAGAAGCTGCACAATCCCAGGTCTTTCTGACTGTTCCTTCATACCCAAAACCTTCACTAAAAACCATTTTGCTCAGCCTGTCATTATGTTTGCAGATCTGAACCATCCTGCTGCCTGTCCCCTCACACACACTTTGTCTCTCACAAGGTACAGCCTTGCAAAGCAAGCAGTGGCTTGACTGATGAAAAGGAAAAGCATCTACCCTCACCCACTTCACAAAATGCATCTTCCATCCCAGTGTACACAGCACCCTGGCACACAGTTCCCTGCAAATGTGCATGAAGAATTAGGTTATTTTCTTTGAATGGTTGTTTACTCCACTTTACAGATACTCGGGCAGAATTTTGCATGTGCTGTTCTTCGTGCCTGTCAAATGTACTGTGAAGTGTCTCGCCTCAGATCTATCTCTTGCCCACTTCAGCAGAAGCAATATAGAAGCACTAATAGGACATATCTTAAGGCAAACAGCTCCACTCACATCAGCAAAAAGCTGTTAGTAAAGCCAAAGCATGTCAATAATCAGTCCAGAGTCCATCTAATACATATACACAGTCATAAGCTGTGTTAAAAGATCTGGTTTAAAACTATATTGTTTAAGCTGCAAACTCAAATGTATGAAAAGTCAGATTTGTAGCTGAGGGTCCATATGCAGTGCTGATGCCTCTCACACCTGCAGCATTTGTGGAGAGCAATGCCTTGATGGGTGGGCAGCAGATCATACCTGCACATACTGTACAAGGCAACGCCCAGGCAGAACGAGCTGAATTAAGATGTCACACACATGCCCGTGAATTACAAAACTCTGTGTAAGGCTGCCAGTCACCAGGATTACTCTGGTCTATTCCTGTCTCCATCAGCAGAGTCTTAATGAGTATGGCTGTGATTAGAAACAGGATAAGCAAGAGCCCATGGCTGAGAGGGCTCCCTCTGAAAATCTCCATGTCTGCCTCTGGGGAATTTGGAGCTGTTTTGCAAGCTGTACCTCGCATCCCAGACCCATCCTGCTAAAGTGAGAGGAAAGATATTTACACATCTTACAGTAATGGAAATGCAGCCAAGGAAGTCAGAAGACCTCAACTCAGTCTTGCCTTTTCTAGTCTGTAGGCAGCTACATTGGAAATCGGATGAGTAGGCAGGTGGAAACATGATTTATCAGATTCTTGGGCAAGGCATAGTAACATCATCTCTGCTTTAAAAGTTCCTCACTTCATATTGCAAAAAAGTATTTCCACCACCAGTTTATCCCAGTAACTGATACTTGGCCTAAGAGCCAAATACCAATCGATCCCTTCTTAGAAGTCGCAGGTATCCATGGCAGCTGCAAAGCTAAAAAGTGTCAGGTCCCAGCCCTGCTGCTGGGGAGGAACAAAGCCGGCCCCGGCAGGCGGCAGTAACACTGGCCAGGGACCTGCAGGGGCTTTCATGGGGCAGCAGTTCGTGTCGGACAGAGAGGAGAAGGGCAGCGAGAGGCTTTGGAAGCGCTTCCCTCGCCACGGCCCGACAGCAGGTGGGGCCATGGAAGCCGCACATACGGACCGCACAAACGTCCCCGGCTTTCCCTTGCGGCAGCGGTACGGGATCTTACGCCTCGCTGCCTGGGGAGGGCACAGCGGCACGGACGCAGTGATATTTCAGTAATGAGGTGGTTGCACAACCCCATTCCTTAGCTCCTAGAGCAGACTGGTGTCTTTACATCACCACGGGAAGCCCTCAAGCCTCTCCCATCATAAACCCGGAGCACGTCCTTCACCCTGCCTTTTCCTCATTTCATCTGGGGGTTTTCTTCCCCAACTCCACGAGGGACCCTGGGAACCTTCCCTGCCCCACCAGCAGCTCTGTTCTCCCTCATTCTTCCCCATCCCGGGGCCCCGCACGGGCTGCAGGAGCAGGCAAGGACAGCAGAGCCCCGGGCTGCAGGCTGGTACCTGCGCTCCGGCTGAGGAGTCTGGGCAGCAGAGACACAGCGACCCTCCTGGCAGCCCAAATCACACAGTGCCCAGCTCCCAGTCACAGTGGAAATGCTTCCAGGCTGACATTTGCATTTTTCCTCTCTGGGGCTATGAAATAGAGATGCAAACACATTTCATCTGTAGAAACTTATGCCAAACTCAGGCTGAAGGCACCACAAGACAGGCTGAACACCTGTGCTCAGGAAAAGCCCATAGTGGTAGCATGCCATGAGCAATTCTGCAAAAATCCTGTTTCTCACAGCCAGTGAATGGACTTTGTGCTTGGAAAATTAACATCGCAGAGTAAGATTGCTCCTATGCTTATCAGCGGTCTGGCCTATTGCAACACCATTGCAGACAACCCAGATACAAGACCTTGTCAGCTATTCCTTGATTCCCTCCTCCACCTGCCCAATTTGAAATGAGAATTGTTTAAAGGCCAGAGGATTTCACAGGACTCTCTTCATTATGACAAAATGACAATGGAAGAAAGGCAAGGTTCCTTCAAGCTTGACATTGCCCTTTTGTTTCTGAACTATTGCTTCTAAAAATCTTCCCCACAGCAGCAATTCCCCAGTCCAGCATTCTCCAACTCTTGCTCAGAGTCTGAAATTATAAAAAAGGAAAACAAACCACAACACAATTTTCAGAAGCAAACTAGGCCTCCAGGTTTATCTGTCAGAGGGATTTTCAAAGGCTCCTAGGAATTTTCTAATATCTCTTCATTTCCCTTCTACTTCTCCAGCCTCATTCATGACCTGTATGAGTTGGAAGTCAGAAATTTTTAAATTAAAGAGAAAATCCCCAAGGAAGTGCAACGGATTTTTTAATAGTACACACACATATATAATGCATATTCATAAATAATATATTATTTATATATAGATTTAAAAGGTCAACAGTGTTTATATACATATATATTATAAACATATGCACATTTATTCTTAAAAGGTCAACAGTATGAGTAAAGAAAATATAAATATTTTTAGCTGCTTTTTCTATTTTTAAATTTTTTCACCCCTCTCTTCCTCAAGTTTTATAGACTTACCTGCAGAAATGCTCCAGCTTTGAAGAAAATCCCCCTCTTTTTCCACCAAGCCTGGTAAATTCAACAACATTCTTCATCATGGGATGTTTTCCATCTAATTGTAGGCAGTTGGGGGAGCAGGAGTGTTGGAGCAGGGACAACACACACACACAGAGGACAGAACTGCAGATTATAGTATGATTTTCTCCAAACTATCCTAATTGAAATGAACTAAATGGCCTGTGTGAAACCAGTCAAGGAAAGAAGAAAAAAGTGAGGTGGATAACAGATGGTCCCACAGTCAGAGGAAGCTGTGAAATGAGCTCAACTGGACTACACTATTAGAGGCTTCCAAACAAACGGGCAAATATAACTCCTGCTAAATACCAGAATCATAAAATATACAAATCTGCCTGTAAGTGAGACAATGTTTCTACTAGAAGCAAGACTAAAAAGTACAGCCTTCTTATTTGGCATATTTAACATGAGTGTCTTCATGAAATTTATGCACTGCTGTTCAAGCACCAATAGTAAACTTTTATAACCTACTACTTTTATCTGTCAGCACATGTGTGAAACCAAGAAATGGTTGGTTTACCCCGCTTACTAGAAGATAGGAAAACCTGGTTACAGTTAATCTGAGTTGTATTCCCACATTCCCACCTCGTCTAAAGATTGAGGCCCTGATCCAGCAAAGCAGCAAATGGACACTTAGCTTCAAGCAGACCTGACTTCGTCGTTTCAGTGACTTCAGATGAATGGGAAGAGACTGATGCTGACAACACATGCTGGAGCACATCTGGGTGCAGCCCATCAAGTACTTATGTTCTGAGATCCTTGGGAGAGCTTTGGGCTGCATGGGCAACCAGGAACAAAAGCAGGACTCCACTATGACTGATTGCGTTGGAGAAAAAAACTTTTGGATTTTGGATGAAGTTTGTAGTCACTAGTTTTCCCTCCTACAGGAAATGTAGAACAGTCAGTGAAACATGCCAAATCTTGAATTCTCCTCTTGTTGAATATTTTACCACTTTCCTAAGGATGTGAGGTCACTGTGACCATATTCAGTATATCTCTGCTTTACCTCCCTCCCACAAATATACCAGAGGCAGAAATTGAAGTTGAGAAATTGGAGAAACTGACAGCAAAAAAATGAGGCTGAAATTTAGTCAAGACAAGTACAAAGCACTACCCTTGGGCAGGAATAATCAATTTCATGAGTATAAATCAAGACAAAATAGCTAGGAAGTGTTGGAGGAAAGGTTCTGGGGATTACAGTGGACCATGAACTGAACACAAACTTGTGGCAGACTGCTATACAGTAAGGTGAGTGCTATGCAGGAACCATGTAAATGGGAGACTAGTGAGCAAGACCCACAAGTAATCCTGCAAGGACTTCTTATGTTCTGTTGAGCATTTGCAAGGCCCCTCCTAGAGATACATGCCTAGATTGAACAGTCTTTTAAAAACAGAAGAGACCTGGAATAAGTGGAAGTCAGAGAGGCTGTGGAAACTCCAGTGCTAGAAACTTAAGTACAGTTTAGTTCAATACTAAACCGACATCAGTAATGTCTATTCCTGTGCCCAGCCAGATGATAACCTGGAGTTCATGCTACTTCTCTGGTGAGGAACCAACAGGTTGACAGGACAACAAGGCGTCATGCTCTCAAGCTATGCATGCAAACCCTTGCTTTTAGCTGGTGGTCAGAGCACAGTGACTTTTTACCTCTCAGTTTGAGCTTCAGAAGACAGTGTTATCGAGGTAACTAGCAATGTTGTGCCTGTCTTGAAGGGGGAGCAGGGGTCTGAGAATCCCTTAAGTGCAAGAGAAAAATCCCAAGAGGGGGAGAAAAAACATATGGACAAAAAATGAAAAATGTACTGTAGACATCTGGGAGCAGCATCAGGGAATAATCTTATGTAAAAAAAATTAAAAAGAATGCTTTAAATCAGTTAGGAGGGTTTTGTTTTGGGTTTTTTTGTTTGTTTTTATATGTGTGTTGAGGCTGTTAGAGAGTAACAGCATGCTTGCGGTGGACCTTTGTCTGTTCTCCTTTCTCTATTTCACACTGTAATTTGTAGACAACAAGGAAGATTGCTGTGCTGCTCCTCTGTGTGGGCACTGATGGCAGGAGCCTTTTCTGTGTTCCCCTGTAACAGGTTGCCTTGCTCCTCTGCAAAACATCACCAGTAAAATGAAACAAGGCAACAACATGGATTAGCTAATGAGATTATGCTCTTGGTTTCCTTAATGGGGAAGGGTCATGGGAGCTCAGGGACATGCCTGCTTGACCATGTATTGCTAAAGACAGACTTCCACAAAACCAACAAAATGGTTTTTTAACAACATGCCACTCAAGTCCCTAATAGACATGCTTAGCTTTACCCTTCTAATCTTCATAGCAGGAAGGAAAATCTCATTGCAATTAGTCTTACTTGACAAATGGAGAGCAAAGCCAGAGACACAGCAGGGTATGCTGAAGGCAGTGATGCAGCTGGGCAGCAGAGCTGGGCAGAGAATTCAGTCTGACCTGCCTGGGAGTCCCGTGCAAGGCATTGCTTCAGGTGCAGGTGAGTTACACCTCCCTTTGCAGCTGTGATTAAACTACCATGAGTACTCAAAGAAACACACTTTTTCAGTTCTTGCTCATCTCTAACCACCAGCATAGTCAATAAATATCCTTACCACCTTGCCAAATGAGTCAGATGCTTCATTACATACTGAGTTACAGTGCTGTCAGTGTGTACTCCTCCCATACTGCCTCTCACAGAAGAGCATTCCCTCTATCTCACACTGAAGAGTGATATTTTGGTAGCAAATATGAGACTTGGCAAGCACCACTGCAATTGCGCATTTCAGGATGGACTGGCTTGTGGTAAGGGGAAAAGCAGACAGAGGAGGAAGCAAAACATTGCACAGTATAAGTAGTACTCAGATCGTGTCTTCTATATATGTAGCAGTACAAATAACTTCCAAGTTAAAGAGAGAAAAAGGTCAGTGTGGGAAGGAGAGGAAAAAAAATACTCTTTCATATATACATGCATAAAAAGAATGAGATACAACATATCACCAAGTAGTACAAAGTAAATTGCAGTAAATAGATTTTTCAGAGGAAACAGATTGTTGTTATACCTAGACTTGTATGAAAAGACCATGGAGGAACAGACTATTTAACTCCTCGTCATGGTCACCTTAACTCTTTATTCCTTTTGAGTGCACATAGGTTTAAGCTGCTACATGTGTTGCTTTGTGTACTTTTCACTGGTCATGTTGGAAGGTAAATTTGCCCTAGAATTTATCTCACCTGTAAATAGCACAAAGGCTAATATAATGAATTTTTGCTCTTTTTAAGCTTTGATAGCCAATATGATGGCTTTTTCTAGATTGCTGCTTTAATGGTTTACCTATTTCAAAATACATTCAACTATTTTGCTATATTGTTTTGAAGCTCCTTATTTCCCAACTGGAAATAAAGCAGATTGGACTGAGCCAGCTGGCAGATGGACAGAAAAGAAGAACTGCCATCCCTCAACAGGCTACACCCACACTTGCTGGGGAATTGGTTTCCTCAAAGCACAGCCCCAATTTAGGTTAGCTGGCAGCAACTCAGTTTTAAAGAAGTCTTATGACACCCAATGTTAAAAAAATCTGAGTCAAAGACTCTAAGATTTATTGCTACATCTCACCTTTAGAGCAGCAAAAAAACCTACAATACATAATAGATCAGCAAAAAAACTATCACAAATGACACTATTTTGCCCTCCCCATGCTTCATCTTCTTACATGACATTCAGAACTAATGACGAATGCCACAGAGCTCATTTTCATTTTTGCATGATATCTGCACCAAATACTTGGCACAGGGGAAATACCAGTTATTCCAGTCAAGCTTTTTGAGAGGGACAAAGAAGTATGTGCACACACTCTTTGTTTTAAAAGAGTAGAAAAGAAGTAGACAGAGTGGACTTCTGAGTGATGAAAGATGGGGATTCCCAAGGGCTATTTTAATTGGTACTACGTACAACAGCAGCAATAAATAGGGCTTATTCTGATCTTCCATGTCATAAACTGTTCGACTACACAAGTGGAAAAGCAAGTTTCTTGTGCATACTCTGTACCCCCAAATACACAAGACAGCGTTTATGGCTCTTGTGGGACTTGACTGCACAGTCTTCACACAGGCAGCATAACAAAGGAGTGAACTGGAGGATCTCAAGGCTCAGCCGTAAACACCAAACCTGAACAGGGACTTTGCTTTCAGCTGCCATTGAAAGCCCTGAAAGGCATCACCTCACTCTCTTTGTCCCTTCCAAATAAGCCTTCATTCAGCTGGTTTCAAAGAGGTGCGAGAACCCAGAAAGAGGCAGTTGCAAGTTTAAAAATAGACAAAACATCTGATTACACCTGACAAAATTCTACTACCACTGACCTGTAGCATAAAAGAATGTAGAGTGCTGTGCTTCCATCAATATTAGCCACTATGAACAAACAACATTCATGACTCCTCTTAGACATTTATCCTGCAATAAAGTTGGTACAACTAAATTATAATAATTATAATAATTGCTAATGACAATTTTTAGACTACGAGCAAGATTAATGTTTTGGAGGCTTCTGTCTATCTAGTCAGAGGGTAGAAACTACAGGCACTTTTTTCGAGTTGCTCATTTCTCTGTACTCACTGTGGTTGCTGGCTGTAAACAACCATTTACATTTTAAGGGAGGGACATGTTATATCCCAGACCCTTTCAGGATTTACAGAGACTCATCACAACAGTATTCACTTGGCAATCACAGAGGGTTAAGGGAGGTGCCCTACACTGCCCTAGTCTTCCTGAAGTGAAAGCTCCCTCAACTTCACAGGAAAATAAAGCATATTAGCTAAATTTAAAAAAAATGAGCACTGGGTCCTCTCAGGCAATTTTCACTTCTGCTCTAGGAAGACCATAGCCTGTGACTGACTGCTCCCATGTACCCAATTGCATTGGCAATGCATACAGATTAAGAAATACACGCATATGTTGCAAACTACAGGACTAGAACTTCAGACATTAAATCCTCCAGGACAGGAGTCCCCTTTCAGCAGGAGTTACATACAACACATAATAAAAGCTGTATGCATATTATAATAATGCTCTACTATGCCTACTCATTATTAATGATGATGGTATTACAGTATCATGAACAATTTACTTTACACCAAAACTTCCTCAGAAAGCATCTGGATTGTTGAAGTCACTAAAATGTTTTCCTTTGCCATTGTAATCCATGGCACAAATATAGAACACTGAAAAAACCAGAACACTGGCATACTTCATCCTCTTATTAAAAGGCACGTTCTTAGGAGGAGGTCAATTATTTAACAAGCAATTTAATTCACCCCATCAACCCACTCTGCTTGGTCTTTGCTCTGCAGCTCGCTGCTTTGGGCCGTTGTTCCTGCACCCAAAATGCCAACTCCACACAGCCTCAGTATCCACAGCATCTGGAGCCACGGTTGTGCCCCACTCAGTCCCAGCCACCAGCCCTGCAAAGTTGCTGCACGGTCCCCAGCACATCACTCATCCAAAATGCTCCCAGGCATTGGACAGGTGTGAGCAGGGGACTGCTGGGGAACAACAGTCTGGATGCAGCCACATGGGTTTGGGTAGTGGGAGGGAAGAACTGGATGCATGCACGCTACAATGCCAGTTCAGCTCAGAAAACAGGACTTGACCTGTTTGAGAGACTTCACAGATGTTGCTTATGGGTCTCAGTGCACAGCAGCACCTTCTCCTTTCACTTCTGAGCACAGTACTACTCTGACCGGAGACCCCAGCTTCCCAAATGTCCAGACCTGGGACACACATTTAGGCATGCATTTTGAACCCAAGCACAGAATAAAAGGGTGGTAATGGACTACCTTTCAAAGGGGAACCTGTGGTTTAAAACAGGTAAGTGTTGAGACTCCCAGGAGCAATTAATATCCAAACAGGACATAAATGCATTTTCTATCCAATGCACTGTAATTCTATTCATAAACACATTGTAAAAATTATGGAAAGGAAAAGATGTTTTAAACAGCTGTTATAGACTGTTAAGCATACTTTAACAAGACAGTATTATGCCTAAAACACAACCAGTGTCCTATGAAAGAATCAAGGGAGAAATTAACAGCATCAGAAAGAAAACTTGCTGCTGTGGAAATTGAACATTTGCAATATGGCAGTACTGCAGCAGTTCAGCCAAACAGTCCAATTTGACTGTCAGCCTGCTCGTTGTGACCATTTTCAGGATGAGGTCAGTTGTAGTAACTGATTTCTTTTCTTAATCCTTATAATTGTTAATATCTGTAAAGAAATATCATACCCTGACTAGCAAAAATAACTGTTACAATGTTTCTTTAAGATGAATCTATACATTAGCTATATTTTCAATAGTATCCTAATTTAAGTCTTATATATTGTTTTTAACTAAATGCATATTAACTGCATATGATCAGAACATGTGTTCAAGCTTAGTGAAAAACAAGTGGGTTTGATTAAAGCATTTCAGCGAGTACTTAATAATCAGAAACTTTATGGCAATTGTTTTAATACATCAAAGATCAGGAGAAATGGAGATTCACTGATTAGCTTATTAGCAGCATTCAAACCTTGTCTGCTTCTGTGCAACAAACTTTGATTTTTAGATTAAAGAATTTCTTGGCTCCTAATGCAGGCATTTTCTCAAGGAACTTTCAGGAAAAGAAGGGCTTCTAGCTAGTGGATAGTTCTTATCTGTATTTCTGAACAGAACAAATATGTTTTTGTGGGGACTCATTATGCCATAAGTTGCTTCACTTTCCTCAAAAAACTGTATACATCTTATTTACTCTGGGGATTATTTAATCAATACTTGCAAAAAAAGAAATCCTCAATAAAAGACTCAAGCACTATTTCTCTCCTCCTTAGAAAAAATTTGGAGCATAATGAAATAAAACTTAAAACAGATAAAATTTTATCATATTGCTCCTGGCTCAAGTACATTTTTCTATCATGGCTCTGTTTACTGAGATGTTGAGCCCAGGTGTCAGTCCCAAATTACAGTAAATTCACTGTACCACTGACAATATGGCCACCTATTTTTAGGAGGAGTGTGTGCACAGCCAGTATTCTAAGTTAGCCATGTAATGTAACCTCATTTCTAACTGCTGAATTAATTAAAATTACATGGATAACATCATAAGATGGAGTTCATTCCTCTTCTAAAGGAGGCCAACCCACTAGGGCTGCTGAGTGGCCACCCATTTGATGCCACGTGATCATCTATAGCATGTTACATGTGAGGCTATACCTCTGGGTCAGTCTCTTAGCTTGCACCATAATCAGACTGTCTTAGTTCAAGAAAGAACTAAGATATTATGCTAGCCAAGAAATAATCCCTCTCCTTTTAAATTTAGAAAACAGAACTTTAATTAGGGAAAAATATATAAAAAGGAAAAAAAATAACAGTTCTTAACCACAACACATATATGTGTATATATATATCCAGAAAAGGAACCAAACAACAACAGTCTGCAACAAACCCCTCCACCCCCGAAATGACAAGGCAAAACAGTCAAAAGGGTCCTCTTGGCCACCCCTCAAAGGGGAATGCAGTTATATCCACGGACAGCAGGTGGCGCTGTGGCACCTCCTCTGCTGGCGGCTCGCCTTCTCCCAGGGGTTGTAATTATATTTACGGACAGCAGGTGGTGATGTCGTGCCCGGCCGGCTGGGCTCTCCCCTCAGGTGAGGTGACACGCTGTTTCCAGGTTGGTTTCTCTTTTCCTTATGGCAAGTTTCGTAGTAGTTATGATGACTCACGGATGAAAACAGTCGATGTTGGAGAAAGGGAAAAGGAACACAAATCCAGTATCCAGTGATGCTGGGATATCCAGTGTCTGTTGTCCCCATCCTCCTAGCTCCCGACGACAGACTGAGCTCCTGCCTTATGCGGGAAAAACTAGAAAAACCAGTTTTTTCCCCTCCCAGACTTCGGGGAGATCCGAACAAAGCTGTGCTTAAGAGAGATAAAATCAAGATACACACATCCTTTGTATCCTCTGTTAACCATCCCCACCACCCCAGGGCATTGGCTCCAAACCTTTTTGGAAGGAATTTTCTCTTAGGCCTTTGAAACTCCAACACAGACAAAGGTTTTTAAGTACTCTAAGGACTATTTTTCAGACATACTCTGTACAATTAATGGGCTCAGACAGCTCCATCTGTAGTAAGAATATTCTCATTAGAGTACTGTTTCAAGGTAGCACTCTGCAAATTTATTTTTCTGATGCAGTGAGAAATTTGAAGTGAAATAACATAGTAATGTTTAATACATTTCTAGTCTTGCCATCAGAAGCCTTGAAGGAAGAATCACAGAAGGGTTGAGGTTGAAAGAGACCTCTGAAGATAATCTCATCCAACCTTTCCCCACAATATTCAAGACAGGGTCAGCTAGATCCAGCTGCCCAGAACCATTTCCAGGAAGCTTCTGAATATGTGCAGGAACTCCTGCACCTCTCTGGGCAACCTGTTCCAGCACTCAGCCACCCTCACAGTTAAAGTACGTTTCCTGATCCTCAGAGGGAACCTCCTGTGTTTCAGTTTGCGCCCTTTACCTCTGACCCTCTCACCATTGAAAAGTATCCAACTTCATCTTCTTAGCACCCTTTCTTCAGGTATTTATATACACATATTAATAAGATCACCCATGAGCCTTCTCATCTCCAGCCTGAAGAGTCCCAGCTCACTCACTCTTTTCTCTTTAGTAAGAGATTCTGTAGCCCATCATTTTTGTAGCTGGACATTATCTGGACTCCCTCCGGTATGCCTGTGTCTCATCTCTGTTGTACTTAGGAACCCAAGACCACCAGTGCTGAGCGGAGGGGAAGAATCACCTCCCTCGACCTGCAGAGGTTAGTAGTCAGAGGGTTGGAGGAGTTTTGGCACTCCGTCCACAGCATCCCCAGTCCATGGCACAGGCAGCAGACCCTTCTAAATGATGTTTAGGTCAGCAGGTGGGCACCTGTTCACATGGACTCACCATTTCTTCCTGCTGGTCTTGCATGGTTTAGAGTCAGGTCAATCAGATTCTTTGCTTGAAGGCATATCTGACTCCCCTTCAGCTTTGACAGGCAGTGAATGCATTTCACAGTTGCAAGCCCTTAGGTGGGGCAGGAGCCTTTTTCTTGGTGGTAGAAGTCATAAACTTCCATCCTTCCCATTCTCCAGCAGTTACACTTACCTCAGTAGTAGTGCTGGACATTGCCTACATCTCTGGTGCAGTTGGGGTCCAGGCACACTACTGTGTCTCTGAAAAATCCTCATATCTCTCTCTTTTTGTTCCCTCTGATGCTGCACAGCCTGCTCACTTCCACCTGTAACTCCTCCGCTTGGCAGCATAGCTCTTCCAAGAAGGCACACATCTGGCAGGACAGCAGGCCACTTCTTGGGCATCAGAGGAAAGCTTCAGGTACTCCCTGCAGCCCCAGACTCGGAGTGCTTCATTTGCTATCCAGACCTCAGTCTTCATAAAGCCACTGCCCTAGCAGGGCCAGCTGCTGTAACAACTGCTAGGCAGGATGTCCTGTGACACTTCACCACCACAACTGAGACTGTCACAACAATAAAAATACAACAAAGGCCCCCTTTCCTATACCCTACTTCACAAACTGCCAGATCCAGGTTGTGCGCTAAGCCAGGGCTCTTATATAACCCTCTCCTGAGCACTGCCTAAAGGGTGCTTTACCCTCCCAAACAAGGGGCAGCTGCCACATGGGCTCCAGGCTCCCTGTGTCAAGGGCAGCCTTGAGCCCACACCTGGTGGCTCCCTTTCCCTCATTCTTGCCTGGAAGCAGCAGGCACCCTCCAGTTTCTCAGAGGGTTCCCAGCTGTACGCAATGATCCTGGGCCTTGTCCTTGGAAGGTCCGGAAGGTCCACAAACTCCCGAAGCAGAATGCAGAGTCTTCTGCTCAACCAGCTGCCTCCCTTGGCTGCACTCAAGTATGCATTTAATCTGTGTTCATAACCTTCAAGTTTATTATGTCTATATATGTAAATGTATTTTTATACCTGTATGTGTGCAAATATAATTTTATATATACATATACTTTTATATATACCTATACACACACATAAATTTCAGGCCCCCTTTGCATTTGAGACATAATTAGCCTAAATCACTCATTGGTCTCTCTGATGTGTTTGACTGCTCCTCATCTGAGCTGTGCATAAACATTTCTGGAGGGCACATTTGAGCTCTCATTATGTTTGAGACCCAAAAGATGGCTGAGTATGCAACAGGTGAAACTATAGGGAGTTTCAGCATAGATGCATCAGAATAGCTGCAAGGCATCAGAACAGTGATCCATCTCACAGTGTCCTAAACGAGACACCTGGGTACTTCCCCAGCCTCCAGAGGTCTGTGCAGCAGAGAGAGACTTCCTAACTCCCTTTATAACCCCTCTGCCAAACCATAGATTCAGGCTGGGATGTTAGGATTTACTCATAAATTCAGCTTCTTTGACCATATGAATTACTCAGGGTTTACTGACAGCCATTAAAACCAAGTGAGTTAAACAGCTCTAAAAGAGCTATCCTCAGGGTATTTAATTAAAAATAGGCTCCTGACCAAAGGAATTTCATTAGATTATCTTTCATGAAAGCATTACTATAAATGAACATAATTGCTTGGGAAAGGCCTATCCCATAGCATGTTCTTCTATTATAAAAACCATTGCCCTTCACACTCCAGGTATTCTGCCGAGAAACCAAGGGCCATAGCTCTGTGTACGGTTTTTTCCTCTGTGTAGTGCTTTAAGATTATATGACAAGTATTGCAAAAAATGTTGTGGGTTTTTTTTTTTGACTTCTTCATGGGAGACTCTGCTGACCAGATTAATATTGAATCATCAGTACTGAATCTTGAAAACAGAGTTGATAAAAAGACTCAAATTATTTTCACGTCAGTATTTGTTTGATTTTTATTATACTTAACTTAAACATGTAAAGGGCACTGAAACATCATTGTTAGAATCCCATTCAAGAAAATTCTGTTGGTAGAAACACCATGTATTGGGTTGCATGGAAAGGTTTTGGTGACAGTCAGGGAAGGGGAGTGCTACAGGAATGAAGCTACAGCTTCGGTGAGCTTCTGCCAGAAGCTTTCCCCATGTCCGACAGAGCTAATGCCACTGGCCCACGCCCAGCCCATCAATGACAGTGCTAGCACCTCTGAGGAAATTAGCTAAATAAGGCAAGGTGGGAAACGCTTGTGCAACAGCAGCAGAGAGAGGAGCTGGAATATGTGAGGGGAGCAGCCCTGCAAGACACAAAGGTCAGTGAAGAAGCAGGGGAAGGAGGTGCTCAAAGTGTTGGAGCAAAAATTCCCCTTCAGCCCGTGCTGCAGACCTTGGTGAGGCAGACTGTCCCTGCAACCCATGGTGGTCCGTGGGGGAGCAGAGATCCACCTGCAGCCCATGGAGGACCCCATGACACAGAAGGTGGATGACTGAAGGAGACCCCCGTGGGGAGCCCTTGCTGTATCAGGCTCCTTGCAGGGCCTGTGGAATCACGGAGAGAGAAGCAGGTTTGTTGGCAGGACTCGTGACCCCGTGGGGGACCCACTCAGGTGCAGGTTGTTCCTGAGGGACTGCACCCCATGGAAAAGACCCATGTTAGGTCACGGAAAGAGTGCAAGGAGTCCTCCCCCTGAGGAGACAGGAGTGGCAGAGACAATATGTGATGAACTGCAGCTTTTTCTTTTTTGGTGCATCTTTTCTGCTTCCACACATCGGTTTCAATCTCTTCCTTGAAGGAATATAGGTGATTTGGAAGGGTCATGGATTACTGCTCATCTGAGGTTTTCTGCAAATTCCCATGTCAGACTAGTACCATCTCCAGCTCCTCTTCATAAGAGGCTCTCCAGCTGACACAGAGAAAATCCTGAGAGGGCACAAAGGACATGAGAATTCTGAGGCTGAACTTCTCCTCCACTACTCAAGCTGAGACACTCATCCTGTAGCAAAGAAGAACAAATACGAGAGGATTCAGGAAAAGAAATGGTGAGTGGAGCCATGAGTCACTTATTTTATCTCTTTTTGGCTGGAACAAAGCACAAATCTCACAAGGTGTGGCTAAGGGAGCTAGAGTTCTTTAGCCTGGAGAAAAGTAGGCTCAGGGACACCTCATCACTCTCTACAACTACCTGAAAGGAGTTTGTAGTCAGGTGGGGGTCGGTCTCCTCTCTCAAGTAGCAAGTGACAGGATAAGAGAAAATGGCCTCAAGTTGCACCGGAGGAGGTTTAGATTGGATATTAGGAAAAAATTTATTCACAGATGGGGTGGTCAGGCATTGCAATAGGCTGCCCAAGGAAATGGTGAAATCACCATCCCTGGAATTGTTCAAAAAAGGTGTAAATGTGGTGCTTGGAGACATGGTTAAGGGGTGGACTTTGCAGTGCTGGGTTAGCAGCTGGACTTGATCTTAGAGCTCTCTTCCAACCTAAATGAATCAGTGAAAAAATTTCTGTGCATACCTGGACTACTAATTAACACGCAGTTAGTTAATACTCCTGAAGCATGTATAAACTGTGTGTGCTCTAGAATTTTTTAGTTCTTGGTTTTTTTTAAAATCTAGGTAGCTAATTAGGGCAAGGCCCATGTTACACCTGTGTTTCAGAGACTGCATTACTTTTATTTGGAGCACAATTCACAGCAAATTGTCTTCTCTTCATACCAAGTGTTATGCACCAGGCTTCACCTCCTCACACTACAGGTTCTACCACTGCAGATGAACTGTCCAAGTGATGGGATGGCTTGCCTTTTCTCCAGACTTTTCCAACTGCCATACAGTTGTTGAACACTTAAAAGGAAAATCAGGAAACTTGGTTTAGACAAGAGGGGAAGAGCATTTTACAGGAGGACCAACAAGTGCTATACTGACATGTCCACTGGTCCAAAGTGTTTGTATCAGCATCTAAATGCAAACTTGCCTTCTTTCTTTGCATTGGTGTCAGCCTAATAAAAGCCATGGCTTGCTTACTTGTTATTCAATAACTTTCTTCTTGACTGAATCAAAAAGAACAAAAAAACACCAACAAAACAAAAATGAACCCCAGAACCCAAAAGAATCCCTGTTATTTATTTGCCAGAAGATATTAGTAAGGCTGTATCTCTTATAAATCACACAACTCTTACATGAAGAATTGACTCACCACCTGAATCTCAAAAGAAATGTTAGGATTGTCTTTCCATTTTCCCTGTCCCACCTCCTCAGTTTTTATTCTCTCTTCCACTTGTTCTGCCTATGGAAGCTGAGTCAGGGGTCACAGTCCCCGGACTAATGAGCTGTTCTGCCATCTCTGTTACTGCCTTATTCTCCAGTGAAAACTGATGTAATTTTTTTAATGGTAAAGGGAGTCAGTAACTCAGTTGAACAGAAGAGCATTTTAACCTTCTGGGAACATGCCATTTGAGACGGTATTTTTGCCAGACAAATAATTAACCTCTGTGGAGCATGGAAAGCACAGATCCTATGCACCGAAGCCTTGCACAGATGTCAGATACTTAGCTTTTTACATCCCTTGGCTCTTAGTGCAGTTTTTTTTTATGTTGAGCCCCCTAATGACAGTATTCTGGTACCTATGGGTTATCAGAACTAACACTGACTCGCCTTAACACAGCATGTGCAGGAAAGAAGCAAGATGTCAAGACCTTAAAAGTACGGTGTACCAAAAGACACCACATACTGTGTAACAGCAAACCCCTCCAGTCAGGCGGAGACTGACCTTTTTAGAAGAAAGAAGGCAATGCACATTCATTGGAAAAAAACCAATTAAGATGGTGTATTTAAAATCAGATCTCTGTCCTCAAATGCTGCTCACATTCAGAGTGTGGCTGAACTGCCCTGCAGGTAGGAGGCCACATACCCTGCGTACAGGTTCACAACACTCCTGAAGTGGTCTACACCTACAAGTCCTAATCTGATTCATAAGCAATTTAGATATTTTGTTAAAACCTCCCTCACTCTGGGAACACTTTCTACTCTCTTCCTATCCCAAAAGCACTGAATTCTGACACAAAAGCAGTCAACCTGCCTGGGGGCTGTGATAAAGACATACAGCTGTTAGAGTAAGCATGCTCTGCTGGTTCTCTAGAGACCACACGTATAGGTAGCAGTGTTACCAAACCTCCCTCCAGTATACATCAGTAGCTGTGGGTTCAGCTAGGTTACATTAACCTTGGCTTAATCCATCGCCATCACTTGAGTCACAGCACAGTTGTTATCAAATATTTGGTGTGATCTTCTTTCCCCCGGAAAGAGCTTTTGACTTTCTTAGCTGGCTCCTTAGCTGTTATAATTCTGTAAGGGCCTGGAATAATTTATTCTTCCCTAAATTTGCTATATAACCTCAATAACATTGCATCAGATCTATGTCACTTTCCTTCAGTTGCCCCCACTCCCAAACAGTGCATTTGTGTAAAATCTGTCTTTCATCATTCAGCATCTAACACTGAGAGGGAGGCATTCTGTTTACTCCATATATAACAAACATCCCAGGGCATTATTCTTTGATTAAGAATTAGGAAAGATGGTAATGAAAGATCTTGTTTCACAGGACAGCCAATTACACTTGCTGGGGATGACAGCTTAAAGAGTAATGTAAACAAACACAGTGATGCAGTAATTCCCCTCAGGATATGCCATGTGCAATTCTGTAGTGAACCAAGTCAGCTAAGACCCTCTTGGCCAAAATGCTGTTAGTGACATGCAGAAAATGCCAGTGCTTGCTGATTTATGCAAAGTCCAGGGACTTTTCAGAACTGGAGAAAATGTTGCCTATAAATTTTAAGTCCAACAAAAATGCAGTTTCATATAGTTTTTGCAAGTAATTTTGTCATTGTCATACTTTAGCCTAAAACAAACCAAAAAAATGTCATGATTTCACACCTGATTCAGCCACTGAACTAAGAATATAACCATTTACACTGGAACAACAGACTTCATGCTACAAGATTGCTAGAAGATTAAAAAATTACCTTAAAAAAATAAAATTCCATGTGCCTTTACAGAGAATATCTAGTTACACCAATCTTCCTTATTCCCTGAGTTCATATGAATAATCTTTAGCCCTTAGACAAATTCTGAATAGATCAGATCAACAATGGTCTACAAATAACTTGTGCAAAAAATATGTAATTATCCCTCTTCTGTGCCATTGAGGTCTGCAGCACTGGCAGAGCTGTAATATTCTGGCTAACTGCTAGCAAGCTAGCAAGGGGTTTTATTCTTTAATTTTGGGTAGAGTACCTGGGCCAGGTGTAGGATCCATCTAACGCTGTCAGTGGAAAGCAGTCACACACTCTCCACTGATTTCCTTTGCAAGACTCCACTGACTCCAAGACTGCAGCTGGAGCATACACAAGTGTCTCAGATGTAGATACAGGTACCTTGTGCCCTTGTGGTCACAGAGCATCCTCCCTCCCAGCAACTTCTTTCTACTCTACATCCACAGGGCTCAATTATTCCCAGGCTTCTTTACTTGCCTCTAAATTGACAACTGGATACCTGATCATACTGCTCCTGCAGTTAACCACACCAGGGTCTTGCTAGAACATCACCAAACCCCCATCCAACCTGCAAAATCTGTGACTATTTCACTGGCTGCTACAGCTTTTCCGTATTAAGAAACCCAAACCAAAACAAAAAAAGCAAACAAACAAACAAAAAAACCCCATAAAATAACCCCCCCACCAAACAATAAAACCCCCTCAAACTCCCTTTTCTATTCAGTTTCTACAACTCTAAGCAGGGGAACTGCTGTACTTTTCCCTTTCAATTTTCAAGTGCCATTTACCCATGATTCTGTTAGGAATAAAGCATAATTAAATTAATTTCTTTTGTCTCTGGTTGATATAAGCAGAATGAATATAGTTGAGATGGGATTTCCAAATCCAGCCTGCCTTTCAGTTTCTTTCAATTAAGTTTCATTAAAATGACCCTATGTCATGGGTAACAGCTATGTCAGGTTTATATGCTATGAAAAGAGGCCAGCTTCAAATGAAAATTTTCAACTATACAAAACCAATAACATTTCTGTAACTACTTTACTGAGCATCTATATTAGTATTCATAAGATGCAAATTTCTTTATGTCATTCCTGAATAAATAAATGCATTATTCCTGAATAAAACCCTTGGATGCATCCCTTTATTTGTGCACAATTTTTGTACATTGTTTTAATGCATCATCAATAACCCTATAAATCTTTGTGTTCAAATCAGACTATTTGCAGCCCACAGACAGGGATTGCACATCACTTAATTCTGCTCTAATAATATTTGAATTGTTTAGTGGAGTAGTCATCTTGACAAAAACTATGCAAATCTGATCCTGTCGTGGTGTGAGGAATTCCTTTCTAGAGATGTCAAAGTCATCAGAAGCTGTGTAATTAGCAGCAAATTGATAATTTTTGTTTCTCATGTTGCTTACACTTTAATAAAAATCTTCACAAGAGCTCCCCTTAGCCTGTTAGCAAAAGTTATAGGAAATAAGATTTTGTACATCCAAAATGAGTGTTCATTCTATTGTTTTCTCCAGTTTTATCCCCTGAATCCTATTTCCCCTGAATCTTGTGATTTCCTAATTTTGTTTGCTGCTATGGTAAATTTTCTCTTTTAATTACTTTCTCTCTACACAGCACAAAGACATCACTGAAAAGCTCAATACAGAGAAGCTTTGCAAGCTATGCTAAGATAAAAACCCTGAAGATGATCCAAAATCCAATGTGAAAAATCTCCCTCCCCATGTCTTCTGGAATGGGTCCCAACTGAGGTGCTGCACTTTTGTGCCAGTCTCCCCAGGGAAAGCAACAGTGACGACCTAGCTCCAGCTTTTGTTCCTTGCACAAAGCACTAGTTTAGAGATGACAGCACCTCAGCTTCTCGCTCAACCAGTCCAAACAATGAGCCCAATATGTTTATGCATGAACGTACAGGAGCACTTATATGCCAGCTCTGTTCTTAGAGACTCTCACTGTAGGAAAATGAGAAAATAAACTACTTAACTGTGCAAGTAATTTCAGCTGGAGCCCATTATCCGTCTGCTAATACAGAGCAGCCTGGAAGCTTTGCCAATGACAGATTAAGGTCAAACAAATGAGCATTCCTACGAGATACACTCCTCTTCCTAAACATATTTTTCTTTCATTATGTTGTGAAATGCTGATCAAAGAACCTATGATAATATTGTATTAGTATAAATTTCTAGTATTGATACCACAAGTTTCTGGAATAACACTTGGGACCAGACAAGCCAGACAGTATGTTTAGGACAGTGACTGGTCTCAAGAGCTTGCAGGCAAAAGGGGCAAAACATGGAAGAACTACATTTTTAAAAAGTGCTGTTGTTTCATTTTACAGGGGCAGAACCAAAGCAGAGGGCTTGTGGTAATGGGGCATGCAAGGTTTGCAGACACTGAAATAACAGTGGCAACTTTAAAGCCTGGGCCCAGTGACAGAGTGAGACTTGCCCATGATATGACTATTTTTTCCCCAAAATTCAATTTGTGCTGATTTGTTTTTGCAGAAGCATTTTTTCTAAAAGGCTTGTAAAGATCAGCTGTCTTTAAAGATAAAACTCTTGAGACAGCTTTGAAAATCCTAACCTGCACAGCTGTGCACACACGCACAAACTTACAGGCAACTAAAGACAAGGTTTTAGAACGAAAAGTGTTAAGCAAATGAAGCTGTAGGGACTGCTAGTTCTGCAGCCCAAAATATGACACATCAGAGACAGACAGACAATTAGAAGGATTTAATTTTATGACTGCAAGCTTACACAGAGGTAATTCAGGCATGTTTTAGATTCAGCCACAGGTCTCAAGTACTAAATAGGTAAGCCTTATTTACTCAGGCACATTGCTCAAGTGTTTTAAATCTTTGCAAAAGCTGCCTTGTCTTTTACCACTGCTCTGACCGTGAGGAAAACATCCTTCTTCAAAGTCAGACAAAGAATATGTAAACTGACCTCTTTTTTATTATTATTTTTTTAAAGAGCATTTTAATGCCTACTGTTGAGAAATGCTGCTTTGACACTGGGTGCTGTTACATAAAGCACAGATGTCTCACAAATTCCTGCGTAACAGAATGGCAGGCGTGGTGATTGCGCTGCCTCCTCTGCAAGAAGCTGCTTTGCACAGAGGATAAGAGCCTACTTAGCCTGTCCCACAGTAGCTGAGCCCTGACAGTGCCCCATCTGTGCTGCACACAGCACAGGTAGGAACAACGATAGCATGTCACTGCCTCACTAGGGACTGCAGCAGAATGCCAAGCCCATGAGGAATCACGATTAAAAAAAATGTTTTGAGCTATGCTTTTGCAGGGGGGAGTGTTAAAAACAGTTTGCTGAAAGTGAAAGCAATCAGTCAGAAATTCAGATTTTTTTTTTAAATTAGTCCAGAAACTATTTTACTTCCCATCTCTGCTTAACTTTCATATTTCCTGGTTAAAAAGTGGATAAAAAAGGAAATGTAGGAGAAGTGAAATCCGACTTTCATAAGAGAATGGTACACTGTGAAACAAATTTTGTTACACACTAAAACAGTTTTTTCAAAGGAGATGAAGCACAGGGTTGTGCTAATTCAGAGCACATTGCTGGAGGTGCTTAGAACCTGGATTTTGCCAGTTCATAGCAGACAAACAATTTAAATGTATTTAGATAAACAATACATATGCCTATCTTCATCTTAAGAATTTCACGGGGTACTCTCTCTCTCCAGCACAGGTATGTTTCAGCTGCAGTAGTGAATGATTAGTATTTTTGAAAAAAGGATAGGGGACTTTCAAAAGAAGGAATCAAGGCCCTTTGAAAACCAGAAACACAGCTAGAGATCACTAGTGAGCTTAGTTCAAAGGGCTGAAAAATGACATTGCTGGGAAAAAAAGAATTCATCATAATATTTACAGAAAGTCCACTTTCAAAGAGGGCATCAAGTTTTTTAACATGCCAGAACAGAACAATTGTTCTTTCTCCATTTTTTTCCCTTCTTGAATGTAGCAAATCAAATTAGGGTGAAAAACAAAGTAATGGAAGCACTCTCCTTAAAATCTAAGCAATTTTGTGTAAGCATTTAGAACTTGATGAACTTTTAAGTAACAGAACAGAGTTCATTATGATGGGAAATTGTTAAACTGACTTAATTACATCAGGACTCAGGAGGCTGAACCTCAGTTATGGAAAGACTGATATTGACCATGAACTGCAGAAACTTCTCTCTTAAAGTCCAGCACAGGATCTACAGCTAATCAAACCTGTTGTCCAGGAATCAAAGGCAGCTGCTCATATGAAATCAGTTCATTATGTCCTTGGGCGACAACTGAATATCTTCCTATATGGCAACTAAAATTAAAAGTAGATTCAGAAAAGCAGCCAAGAACAACTTGGGTTATGGGCTGGATTTCCTATTATTTCTGAAAGATTATTCTGCCTACGTAGCAGAATTATGGGGCAATATGGTATGGGAGTGCCTGTCATACCACTAACATGTAAATACATGTTTCTCACTTGAGCTGTCGGTCAGGTATGCCTCCAAAACACTGATTCCTCACTGCAAAATTTCAAATCAGGTAGAGTTTTTACCAATTAATAGTTAACCTATGAAGTCACTGAGATACTATTGCACAGTAACCCTCAGCAAGCATTGGGAAAGTGGGATCTGTATCCCAAATTGCAGAAGAATCAGCTCAGACAGGTGATGAATTTGAGCACTGCTTCCAATTTCTGCATCATTTTATAAGAATATATGACAGCGGATTAACAGATTTCAAGGAGTGCCACACTCAGACTTTCAAGGATCCCTGTACTCAGCAACATAAACCACCAGATTATATTAAAAATCATCAGGTATGCAAAGTTGCAGACTTACTATTACTTTTATTCATCTTTCTAGTTTAGAAATGGGATTCACAGATAACTAGATGATTTCAAGAGATTTGACTTTCAGCAAAAAATGGGAACATCATGAAACTTCCTTGGAAACTGAAACAGTTGGTTCCTCCAGACCATGGCCTATTCTTATTATTCACAGTGTGTTTTCCCAAGAGTATCTGCATTGTTCTCAAAAGCTATGCCTAGTGGATCTCAAAGCATTTCCAAGCTCATTAATGTGTCTTTTAGCATCAGCCTTTGGTAAACCTTCCACTGTAACCCTCCAGTTCTGTCAGCAGCCACCCTGGCCACGTGGACCTGGGAAGTAATCCTTATTTCAGAGTCTCTAACCTGGGCATATTGTTGGTATTGACATGCAGATGGCAATTTAACTCACGCACTCTGGAAGAACGAGGAACCTTTGCTGGCACCAGGCCTGGCTTCACAACCAGACCAGAGGGGTACTACCAGAGAGATGTGCCCCTGCCCCACACTTGCAGTTAGCTCACATGCTAATGTAACATCTAAATATAATTCAGACAGCATGTATCTATTGACTTAATGAAAGGTTAAAATTCATTTTCTCTCAAATCCCTGCTGACAGGCCAGGTGTACCCTGCTGATAGCCCCTGCCTGGTGTGTTTTGAGCTGTGGTGCTGAGCTGGGGAGATTTCCTTACTCAGCCCATCCCACCTGCTCTTCCTTCATCCCTGGAGGAAGCAAAGCCACCTGCTGCATGAAACCCAGTGATTCACTGCTGGGGATTCACACCATCTGTGCTGAGCTGACGCACCACCACACAGAAAGAGAAGCACTACCTCTTGCAGCACTGGTGCCGGTGCACTTGGCATACACATCCCAAAATGACTCACTCCAAAACATTTAAATGGGGAAATTATGTGTGAATTAAACTTGGCTCTCACAGCCCTCAGCTCTATGTTTCTTGCAATGCTGAAGTGGTTTAAAGTGCTATTAATACATTTATTTTACCTGCCAAGGGATTTATGAGGCAGAGGTAAACAAACTGGTGTGAAGAGCACAGAGGATGCTGCTAGAAAGAACCCCGAATCCCAGGAAGCATCTACTGCTGTCACTCAGGGAGAGTAGGAGGATGGTCAAGGACCAGCCTGGTGATGTGGCTCTCCTCCCTGGTGAATGTGCTTTACTCCTCTTGGTCTCACCCCCCCCACCCAGGCCAGCCCCTCCTTCCTCCCCATCCCCAAAGGGACAGTGCTGGCCTCACTCCTCAGTCTCCCAGCTGTGAAATCACCTGGAAAGCTTGCTCACTCTGCTGCTCACTTTGTGAGCATCAGGAGCCTTCTGACTGTGCCATTCAAATATTTAGGAGTGCCTTGTGTGGTATAAAACCAGTGATACCTGCTGAAAACATGCATTTGATCCAAGATACGCCTGTCATCCAAAGACTCTGCCCATTTTACACTGTTGCGTCTTGCTACAGAAGCTGTCCCAATGGCATCAGCAAAGTGATTGTCTCCACAGAGAGATGCAGTGCTTTGTACATATAAAAACAACTGAATCTCAGCAAAACTACTGTATCAAATCCTCATTTACATTACATTTCTTAGTTCTTTAAAGGGCATTTATTATTTTTCACAACTATCATCTAAAACCCCCATTTTTTTAAAACTGAAACACAGAAGCTGCTTTTGCTTCTAACACAAAGTTTTATAGGTAACACAGTTCCAGAGAAAGGTTTAATATGGGTAAGAAAAAAGCAACATTGTAAAACTAACTCTTAGATCTCTGGGTTTTTTCAGTGTTGGAAAAGGTATTTATAATTTAGCTAAGAAAAAAAGAGAGATTCAGCAGAAGGGTTTTTAAGCTGAATGGCAAAAAATTCTCTATTGCAGTTTAACTTCAGAACACACCGTACAGTGTAGCACATAGGAAAATCTTACAGATGGGCTGACAGTTTTGTTATAGCTAGAATGGTTTTCCTTCTGTCAGTAACCTTATTTCAATAATAAATAATTTTACAACAAAAATTAGCAACAGTCTTTCTTTTTTTGAAAGTGTTGTATCCACTTATTCCCAAAGGAACATTTTCAGCAGTTTCTAATCAAACACAGCTCAATATACAGGTCCCTGCTGGTAAATCTCATTGCTAGGTGATAAGCAAGATGCCATTTTTATAAGCCAATCAACAAGAAAATGAAATCAGCTTGCTAGCAAGTTCTCAATTCTCTCTTACTATTTTGTAAATAGAATCCCTCCTGTAAATTTCTAGGAAACGTCAAGGTTTATTTTTCTTGTTTATATTCTGAAATGGTATTTTTTCCAGATCAGTTAGTTCACACTGAACCCTTGTACCGATTATGCTTTATTACATTGCTTGTAAAGCTAATATGCTAACTGGTGTAATGAAACTTTCACGAGCAGTATAACTAACTGTGTTCATAATTAAGGCAAAGCATGTACCTTTCCCAGACTGCCGAAATACTGTCTCCAGGCTTCCCATGGGAGAGTTATCATCTGTCTCAGCAGCAGCCCCAGCTTGTGTTTCCTCTTATTGATTTGCCACATGTGGGGCAGAACATGATCAGTGTCTCTCCAGACAGAACACGAGCAGTGCCTCCAGGCAGGACATATCACCTCCAGGCAGTAATGGGAAAGGAGGTACCTGACTTCACTCCTGGTCTCCTCTGCCAGGTGAGGAAATATGCAGCACGAGGGGGAATCAGATCATGTGCTATGATAAAGGAAGCACCTGTCTTCTTCCACCACTGCTCATGGTCTGCATCACTGCTTGCCACCATATCTGGAGTCCCTTTCAAACAGGCCTGTGTGGAGGCAGAGCAGAACTGAGCGAAAACCACCTTCTAGAGAGTTGCCTCGTCTCGCCCTGTCCCTTCCCTACTACTGTCCTCTGGGAAAGCGAGATGCTCTTTCTTCCCTCTCTCTCTTCATCAGCAAAGTGCCTATTTTTATCTCTTCCACAACCACCCACAGAGTAGATGATACATTTTTCTTCAGTTAGTGTGCAAGTTCTTTCATCAATGTGAGACAGACTGTAGTGAAGGAAAAGAATGAAATCTTTAAGAGCAACCAAGATATTTAAGGAAACATTCCTCCTATGATCTTGGTACTATGTAAGTGCAAATAAACAAAGAGGTCAAAGGCAAACACAGATATTTACTGCTGAACTCTAAAACCTAATATATTCTAGATATCTTTGACCATGATCTAACATTGCCCTAATAATTAAAGCAAGAACGTTTAACTCGGTTACAACAATTTTGGCATATATATAATCATTCAGATTTCCAGGATTCCTGAAAATGTGCAGTTCTCTTGACTTTGTAGGTTTTAAAATTTGCAATTCATGTCATTAATTTAGCTGTTGAAGTCCAACTATGGATGTTAAATTGGAAGACATTGACCTTAACCTCTTTATTTCAGTTTCACCAGCTGAAAGGGAGAGATAGCAATATTTACCTATCTCAGTGTCTTCTGCTTGTTAATTGCTGTTTCTGAAGCAGTTTGACGATGGAAACGTCACCCCTTGATGCTGCCCTTCTTACAGAGAAAGTTAAAAGCATTTCTTGGTGCTGGATATGCATGAAGCACTCAAAAGGAAATCACACCACACTCATTGGATGTTTCCAAAGAAAATACAACCCATAGAAACATTTCCTTTACTGAATCAGTGACAGACTTTATTTAGAGTTGTAAAGAAAACACAGGCAATGAGAACAGTGAAGGAAGGAGATATTTCCCTCTCCATTTGGTATTACTTGTTAACTAGCATTGTAAAGGGGGTCAGAATAACCCTCCATACGTGGCGTCTATGGCATAACATACTTTGAACAGGGGCAGTTCTTCAGTTTAATGCACTATATCCATACAGAATATGGAAGAGTATGAATATGAAGTACTCTTCATACAGAAGAGTATGAATAGTAATAGAACTGAAACCACTGGAACAGCATAGAATTTACCACCAAAGTGTAGTCAGTGTTATCTACTGACTTACCCCCCCTAACTCCTTCTGTAGCAAATTAATGGAAATATATTTTCTTAAATGGAAGAAATCTGATAAAAAGGGATGAAAAAGAGTGAGTAGGATATTTAAAATTGCTTAAATAGCAAACACATGGGAGGTATGCTTTCTAAAGAGGAACGTTTTACAGATAATCTGCTTTCACTTGAACATCTCCTGGGATGAGTCCCATGATGTTCGTCATTTGTGAAAATCGCATTATGAAAAGACTGAGAAACAAGGGAACCATTGGGTGAGATAAGCATCTGTTTATTTTAACGTGGCAATATGGCAATTTAAATGATTTCAGGAAAATATTAAATAATCTCCTTGAAGAAGTTTCATTTCTGCAAAGATGAAAATGAGTATGATCCTATTAGAGACAAGGAAACATAACAGATAATGCACATAATATGAAAACAATAATAGTCCCACAATTATTTTGTGAGTTTCTAAAATGCTTTCAAACCACATACATCTTATCAGGGCACTAATTCTTTAAATTACTTGAATACATGCACAAAGACTTTCCAGAATATGTAAGCATATTTTTCTTTCTATACAAGCCTCTAGTTATTAATCTGATTGCATATTCTGGTAAAACACTGGTTAACACCAGAAAGACCAATTACCTCAGGAAGAGGTAGGAGAGGAAAAACAAGAAATCCTCTGAGCATGATTCATTGCACATACAAGGAATCACATTTCCAAATATAGTGTGTTATTATCTTGATACTGTATGAAAAAAAAAACAAATAGAAACTCTTAAATCCTGTACTAAAGCAACAAAATACCCACATGGCCTTGCTGGAGACCACTTTGTATCTCACTGTCCTGGTTTATATTTAAGAGTGCAGAGGAAACAAATGGAGAAAAATCCACTATACCCCTAAGGAGCTACTTATAATTTCCTGGCCAGAATTCATGACGTTCTGAAACAACAAATAGTTCCAAGACTGCCACTTGTAGTCCTTGATGGAGCTACACCACATGTGTTCATATGGATTTCTCTAATGGTCCCAGTGAGAAACCATACCCTATTGCTCATCTGCCTGATTATATAGGTATGGATAAGCCATTTAAACCATGAGTCATTTAAAGCATTTGAGTAATGCCAAAATAAGACATCTCTATGTTTGATGTTATATTGTACAATGCTCTGCTGCATTTGAGTAGTCTGCAATTCAATTTCAGCATCTATGAAATGGTTATGGCATTCACCTTTCCAGCACGAGGTAAGATATTTTGCTGAAACATGTCATTCAATGCAAGTTATATTCTAAAGCACTCCAAATTCTCACAGAAGAGTGGATAATATAATGAGATGATATATATTAAAAAAATATGACAGCAACTTCTAGATTTCTCCTTTAATTTCTCTACTTTGTGATACCATTTCTGTTTCTGCTTTTATATCAATATTTCTGCAGTACTGGATTGCATTAGATAGCACATCCAACCCCCGTTTGAATTAGACAAAACTGAACTAGAAAGAGGATTAAAACCATAATATTTTCAGGAATAGAAACTGGGTCACATACTAAGGCTTTCTCTAGGGTTTGTCAGAAAGATTAAAATTGGGATAAATTTATCACTGACTTCTTTACAGTTTACTGATGTGGGTCAACAGTAATGATAGATGGACGCGTATCTGGGGTACATCCATGACTTGAAGTCAAATGCTGTCAGAACCTCTATCAAATGGTAATGTCCTTAGGTACCAAACATCCCAGGAATAGACAGATGTACCATTTTTGTCATTCAGGAGCAAAACCTCAGGGATGAAAAGGCTCAGATCTCCCACAGTCGTGCAGGAAATCTGTAGAAGAGGAGTGATCAGAAGTGTCAGGGTAGACATGCTACACACTTTCTCCATATGGAATGGCATCAGCAGGCTTATTCATACCAGCATCAAACCAGCCTATTTTTGGTTGCATAACTTCACAATAAAGGAAGAGGAATAGTTTTAGGAAAATATGAAGCAAGTACGTGGTTTATTCTCTTTATGTGGAAAGTAATTCCTTTAGGGAGGAACAAAAGATTTTGGTATAAAAATAACATTACTTTTTTATTCTAGATACCTAGTTGAATGACACATGTTCATGTCTGTGTGTGGGGAGTCTTCTGCTACAGTAGAGTGCAAAAATAAGATAACAATTCACAAATAAATTCACAAATAAATATGAAACCAGTCACCCCCACACCCCACCCTGATGATCCAATAATTTTAATCTATTAATGGAATATATATGGGATTATTTTTCCTAATAATTTTTATAAATGTATTAATTTCTAGTATAGTGTTATTTTGGTAAAAGATATCAAAATACAGAAAAAGAATATTAAACTTATCATTTGAGAAGCATTTTTTTCTCCTGTTCTCAAACTTTGTTAACCTTAGCCCAATGAAAAAGAAATCCACTGACAAATCAAAACATTATTATGTGGTTGTGTAACATTTTAAAAAATAATATGCAAAAAAAAGAAAATATTTTGAAGAGGTGATTTTTGTAATCTGCTCTTCAGAGATGGCAGACCCCCAGACAAAGACTTTATGCAAATTTCTGATTTTCCTCAGTGTTCTAATAAAGCAGCATCTGGACAATAACAAATTTTCAACAGTTTTCTCCTACAAAATTTCCTAAGACAGAAATTAAGAGAAATATGAAAAGAGAAGTGCCATGCTGCAGAATTATTGAAAAGCCTCAAGAATCTTCACCATCATCATATTCTGCAGTATCATATATTTGAAAAGAGCAGCTCTGTGGGACCTTGAATGCTATCTGTCTCTTCCCTCTTCACTTGAACTCGTTCTTCCACTGCCAGTCTTCTACCTACCACATTCAAAGATACCAAAGCACACATAAAAGCAGACCACTAGCACATTTGATGTGCCTTACTAATGTTACAACTGTTGCTCTTTACAGTCTTCTGGAAGTAATTCAAAAAGAGTTAAGTAGCTTCCTCCAATAAAGCTGAGCCCCACCAACTTAGGTGCTTAGGTGTTAGGTGCACACCTTCCACATGCTCCTTGCTATCAGGGAAATGCCCTACCTGCTCAGAACTAGCACACTTGGGAGACCTACCTGCTACTAACCACTGCTGTCCTCAGGGAGCTCAGCTCAGCACTGGCACACTTGCAAGGTTTGACTACAAGCTGAGCTGACATCAGCTAGACACAAGAACATGCCTTGAGGAAGTACTCTTTTCTAGAAAGGTCCATGCTTTGGATTTCAGTAGAAACAAAATACAGGTTCCTATTAAAAGCAGAACACCAATTGTTTTCAGTCATAGCTAGTAAATTAAATTAAATGAACTAGATTACTTTTTTATACTTCATTGTGTTAACTGCACAGAGATGCCAGTGGGCTGGTATTACAGATGCTTTAAACAGCAGTAAACCTGACTGAGCACCTTCTGGAAAATACCAGCAACTGGGAAAACATTAACATTTAGCAAGAGGATTGCTAATATGTCTTATTCTCTGGCTCTGCTCTCATCATTCAGCTCAAGCCTTTGGTTTCTAGGAAACATATTGAAACTTCCACCCATAGCTCCTTAGCAGATGTTACTTTTCAGATCAAGCAGGATTTCACACCAAATCTTGGCCAGATCTTAGGAAAACTGAGGCTCCAACCCTGCTCCTTCCAAAGGACTTTTTAAGTGGGACAGTCTTAGCAAGTTCTGCTGAATCATCTGTTCATTTTTAAGTGCTTTCCCCATCCCAACACCCGCAATCCCCCCAACAGGGTAAATATGAAAGCAAACTGTCTCTCTTGCCTCCTTGTAATTGAGAGGAAATGTTTCCTCAATCATTTCTTCAAATTAGCTCTTTACCTCAAATGCCTTCTTCATACGTGCCTTGACAGTAGTACACCACCTGATGTTTTTTGACTAGGTTAATTGTACTTTGATGCCTCACAACAGCCTCCTAATCATCCAAATCAAAAGTACATTATTTGCCATACATGTTTATACATAGGGTTGGATTTATTAGTCCACTAGCCCTGCCAAGAATTCAGCAACTCCAGAAACTGATTTGTTTACATATATGCTTAAATATTGTCTTGAGACTAACCTCAAGAAGCCAGTTTTTGAAGCTGCAACCAGTCCGTCTTGAGGAGCAGTGCAAAGTTTGGAGGCAGTAAAACTGAAAGTCTGTCTCCCAAAATCCAAACGATGCTGTCAATAAAAAGCAATACCTCATCTCTTCTGGAACCTTGTTTCCCTCAGTGTCCACGTTTCTTCCATCCACCTGTTGTGATCCTTGGCACGGACCAGGTTAGCACTGGGGTAATGCTGACTTAAGTCACTTCACTAAACCCCCTCCTCACCCTGGCCTTTTGGAGGTTTCTGCTCCTCTCCCATGTCTGAAGACAGGCAGATTGCTTGAGAGAAGTTTCCTTGTGATCTGAATATTTCCTTTGGTGGTGCTTGTGGAAGTGCCATGAAAGAGAGGTCCAGCTTCCACAGGGACATCCTCTGTGCATCTCAGAAAGAGTTTTTACAAGCTGTTCAACAGAGAGAGAAAGCAAGGAAGCGAGATGGTTCTCACGTTTAATACTGTGGTATTGCTACAGTTGCAGGTACTGCCAGGTAATGATATGCCTCTCCATCCTTTCACCTGCTCCCAGCAAAAACCTCCAAAGTAATGGGCGAGGAGTCAAGTGGCTGCAGAAAAACCCACCTGATGTGCAAGCAAGAGTAAAACCCTTGAATTACTGGAACTGTTTAAGTTGCCAGTTTGAGGGAATACACCAGGAAGGTACCTAAACAGCCTAAATGCCTTACCAACAAATGCTAAGATTCTTGTCTTATCTAAATGCCTCAGATTCTTGTCTGGTAGATTTTTTACAGGCAGATAAACTAAAGAGAGAAGTATATTCGGAATTTCAAAAGGGAGTGCCTAGTTGTCAGATAAGTAAAAATAAAACATAAACAGGCTTCTTGTTATTCAGAAATTGCAGGCACCTAAAAAATGTAAACAACATAAACAACAAAAAACCTCATATTTTGTTTTGGAAACCATGCTTTTGTTCTGATGAGATTTCAATTTTTAAGAATATTGGCAATAACTTTCAGAGCATCATGAATTTTTCCCTCAGGTTAAATTGTTGAATGTGAGGACACAAGAGTTACTGAGTTTTACCATTTATCTTACTCTTATCTTTCCTGTTTCACATGAATCTCATTAAATCTGTCTCAGAATTGTTTGTAAATGGAATGGCTTACAAGCCTTAATGAGGCAAAAGGGGGGCATCCCACACCATAGTCACTCCAAAAATCAATTTATTCAAGGGAAGCTTTGTCTGCATAGGGACAGGTGGTATCTGCCCTGGGTATTTTAATTTCCTGACTTGTAATTCCCAGCAATAAATTTTGATGAGATACAGATGATGGTAATGACTTATAATTCTAGGGTATTTGTTTTAAGATGATAATGTTTATTTCTTTACCTTTATTACTAAAGTTTGTAAATACCAGCATTTAACTTCAATTATATTAAATAGTTTCTTTTCTAGATGAAAGGTTGAGGCTGTCCTCCTAGAAATGCCATGGAAACAGCTTTTATTTTTTAAAAATTTGAAAGCATTTGCAGACTTACTCTATGGCCTTTCCTCACATTCTTTTAATTTGATTTACACACTGAAACACAAATGACAAGAAACCCTGTTTGTCACGTACAAGCTGTGTCACTGAAAGAACAAGGAAACCAGGCATCATCTGTTTTACATCTATAACCATGCCCAAGCAGAGCAGCCTTGGTGGGAGACTCTGTGTGACAAGTGGTTGCATCAGCATCTTAAAGAGTCATGTAACAATTAGCAGCACCTTTCTGTGGCAGCTTATTGCCAAGCTGCACAGAGACTGAATAATTTGAAATCATCTCAATAGCAGTTGTAAAAGTGAAAAATTCGATGGAAAACACCATGTCTGCTCCATACCACCATGACACCTTTCTTTGAATGTTCAAGCAATACAGCGCTATTCTTTGAGAGAAAAGATGAAAGTGTCAGGCTTAGTTTTCACCTCTGAGAGCCCTGCAGAACCACTACAGCTGTGGAAGAAAACTGATTCATTTATCCTCTATTAATAAGCTGGTAAAGTAAACTTTGAAAACAAAACACCTGACTTTTCAGAATAATTTTTTTTTCCCTGTATTGAAGTAAGTATGGTTTCCCTCTAGCTAGAATTCAGTTTTTTCAGGGTTGGGTTTTTTTGGTGGTGTTTTTTGTTGGGTTGGTTGGTTGTTTCCCTATTCAAAGTTACTGGTCCCTGCGTCTTTGCTAAAAATTCCACATAATTTAAAAAAAATAAATCTGGTAAATAAAGTAAATCTTTATTCTTCTGAAATTATAAGATGGAAACAATGCAAGTATGTTTGATTAATGAGTTCTTACAGATGAGCTGAAACTTCACTCCAAAAATTTTTGTTCCCCTGTAGTTAAAATTATTTTGTGGGGTTTTTGTTGCTATTTGAAGTTACTAGATCCAAAAATCTTTGTGGGCTTTCACAGTGAGTTCAGCTCAAATGCTCCCTGCCAGCTTCAGGGTCCCAAGCAAAAATGAAGCTCTTCTAAAATACAAGTGCTATTCTAAGATGTAACATTCTGTTGAGCAGTTCTTCGTCACACTAACTGAGCTGGAAAGATGATGTCAAATCAGTGGAGCCCTTAAACTCCGTGAATGCAAATACTTAAGAAATGGATAGGCAATAAGTGTAAAAAGTGAATCCTGTGGAGCTCTCATGCTGCAGGTAAAGCCAACTCAGAAGCGTTGGATTTGGGAACAGACACATACGGCAGTATTGGCATAAGGGCTTTTCTTTACCCAAGGAAATAACGGGAGACAGACAGCACGAGCATGAGCATAGCTGGCAATGTACATCAGCTGTGCTCTCAGGGGTGTCTGGAGGTAAGAGAAGGTTTAATCTCCTTCTTTCCCAGTTTAGCTCCTTTGCAGAAGCAGCCAATCAGGGAGCTATGTAATTATAATTCTGATTACAGATATCCTCCTGCTGGGTGCTGGGCTCCCACTACTTAGGTATCAGCAAGAAGCCGCTAGGCTTTGTATTATCGTGTCTGGTTTATACAATGTTCTCATGAAAGGCTGTAAACACCTACTATTCAGGCCCCTTTACTTACAGTTACATTTTACTTTTCGTTCGTGCCTTCTTTTACTGTAAAAAGTGTGGATCATGCTCTGCCTCACCTTGTGCAGAAATACCAGCTCATTTTTCTCCTGTCAGCCAGACAGGGAATTGGACTCCAGACATTCACCTGCTGAAGGATGTCAGATATATGAGGTTCACTTCAATGAGCTGTTGAAGAAAGCAAATATCCTATTTTGTTTGCCAAAGGGCTTCTCCCTACTGTTTTCCTGCCAGAGAACACTGCTAATCCATGGCATTTGAAAGGGAAAGAGATTTTAGAGGAACTGTGACAAAGCAGGAAGTCAATTTATACATGTATTATTCCCCTAAATCTAATCTCCAAATGCCTTCCATAAAAATTAAGTTGCTGACGCCTCTACAGTTGGTAAACTGTCAGGGCTGATTTAATGAATGACTTGCTTTTAAAGCTCTGCTTCAAAGCATGGGAATTCCGCGCGAACCATCTCCATAGTTCCAGTATTTATTTCAAAAGACGAATTCCACAGAAGCTACTTGTATTCCTGGAAAGTTTTCGCGCACATCGCTGCAGTCGCGGCTCTCGGGACCATGCAGTTCGTGCCGAGGGACCGATGGCCGCGGCCGCCTCTCCCACCCGCGGGTGGGCTGTTCGCGGGTCACCTCTTGGCCCGGTCCCCTCCGGGCGGCGCGGCCCGGCACGGACTGCGTGCGGGGAGCCAAGGGATGCTCAGGGCATCCCGGCCCCCTCAGCGGCGCTCCCGCCTCCACCGCCCCGACACCGCGCCCCGCCGCTCCGCCCGAGCC
>WBMV01009067.1:926644-1038624 GCA_013396655.1 Campylorhamphus procurvoides | reverse complement strand
CCCGCGGGTGGGCTGTTCGCGGGTCACCTCTTGGCCCGGTCCCCTCCGGGCGGCGCGGCCCGGCACGGACTGCGTGCGGGGAGCCAAGGGATGCTCAGGGCATCCCGGCCCCCTCAGCGGCGCTCCCGCCTCCACCGCCCCGACACCGCGCCCCGCCGCTCCGCCCGAGCCCCAATCTGCTCTCAGCGATGCTGAGCGGATTACGGGCCGGCACTTCGACAAGTGCCTGCGCTCCCCAGAGCCGCCCAGCCTGCCGCCAGCCTCTGCCCGCTCTCCGCGGCAGCTCCCCCGGCCCGGGCCGGCCCCCGTGGAGCCCCTCGGCATGCCCCGGCCCGGGGGGCCGCCGGGCTGCTGCGGGGACACCCGCGGAGCGGGCTGATCNAGGACTACGAGGAGTATGAGGACTTCTCCGAGCTGGCCGACACTTGCAGCATCGCCTCGGACGACTCCTTCTACCCGCCGCTGGGGCAAGACGACGACGACGACGAGGACCGCTGGTCCCAGGACGGGGACGAGCGCGACAGCCCCGAGGCGCTCACCCTCTTCCGAGCCTGCTGCACCAACAACAGCATCGTGCTGAAGGCGCTCATCCGCCAAGGCCCCGAGGAGGAGGAGGTGCGGGAGGCAGACCGCAACCGCCGGGTGAGCATTCCGCATCCCTCATCCCGGGAGCCGCCGGCATCCCGGCCAGGGGCTGACAGCGGCTGTGCTACCGCCCCGGACCGCGGAGCAGAGCTGGGAGGGGGGCGGGGGCAGCCCTGCGTGTGCTGGGTGATACCCCTCCCGTTTGCCGGGGTGCTGCTCTGCAGCCCCGTGGGGCACGGAACCCCAGGCAGCGGGGAGCAGAGGATGGCGTGAAGCTTCGCCTTGCTAGGCGTGGCTTTCCACCCTTGGTTGAGGAAGGGTCCCGTTTATGGCATGAGAGACAGGCTGAGATTCTAGATTTCCCGCGATCAGTTTTGAATTGTGTTTTGTTTTCCTGTAGTTTGCTGGGGAGTTTGAGAGGCATCACTGGTAATGGTTGTATTCAGCACCAGTAAGCCTTCCTCTTTTCTGGACTGTCCATCCCCTGCAGTACTTTATACTGTTCCCCTTGGGAATTTGAACAACTGATAAAAGTTTGTGGGTTTACTTTTTTTTTTTTTTCAGCTTTCTCTCCCCACAAAATGTAAGGTTGCTCCTGATTCCTAGAATGCCAGGCAAGGCTGAGGGTATTCCTGGGCTAAAATCAGAATTTTCAGAGTTCTCCTGATATTTATTTTGTTTCTGGTAAACTGTTTCTGGAGTTCGTGTTAGGACAAGGTTTGTGGTTCAGTTTTTGCCTGTTACTTAGTTAATTGCCGGGACAGAAGTGTACTTCACTAAAGCGGAAGGTAAAAAGTTGGGAAAAATGCCCTGGGTAAGGGGGACATTTGAATAGCAATATTGAAGATTAACTACAGCAATTCCTTTCCCTGCCACAACTACAGTTTATATTAAAACTAAGAAATTTTTATTTTTAGTTTGCATAAGCAGTCTGCAGAAACATTTCTCTGACTAGTCTGTGACAGCAGTGTTTTGCAGGAAGGCTGGTGCTATTTTAATAGGGCAAGTGGCTTGTATATTGTAGCAACATAAGTGGTCTTTACATCGAAAAGAATGCAATAATTTGTGTTTGATGCTATTTGGAGAGGGGCTTTTCCTGTGTCTTAGATGTATGCACTTGTAGGATTTTTCCTACAAATATCTTTATTTCTCCTCCAGAAGATGGTTTTAATACAGATTTTTAGTGATCTGCTTTACTGTAAATCTCTGAAAAAAGTTACATTCACACATCTGAGGGTGCAGCAAGCTATGGCATGAGGATGGGAATGTGCAACATAGGACAGAAATAATTTAAATCAACTCTTCTGCCCAAGCCAAGATACTGTGTAGTTATACTTTAGTTGGTAATATGTGATATCCAAATGTATCTTACAGGAGATTCTGAACATTCTGCAGATATACCTATCCTGTATATTAGTTCTGTGCCTGAGCTGGACCCCAAACCCCCACACAAGGTCAGGTCTGGATTTGGGATCCAGCTGCTGCTGATGTTTGCTGATTCAGTGTGTCTCAAGTGTGTTATGATATGGGAGATTTTGTCCCACCATATGTATGGCATAAAAGACCAAGTACCCCACAGCTGCTCTTTCTAAAAAGGTGGCCTTCCCATCCAACAGAGGGAAAGCAGCTGGCTGTGAAGCTGCAGGCATCCCTTTCTCAGGGCTGGAGTCCTGCAGAACTGAGTCAAGGGGTATGAAAGTTAGTGTAGGCATCAGACCATCATCCTGCAGCAGCTCCTTCGGCAGAGGTGATCAGATCAGGGTTCTGAAAACAGTGAATTTATCTGTTTGGACAGCCCCTCCTTTCACCATTCCCCTTCTGAAAAAGGAAGTTGCTCTTTATCTCTCCAACTTCACAGAAAGGAAATAAAATTGTAACTTGAATCCAAAAAGAAAGTTTCTCTTCTTTGTTCATACTGAAAGAAAAAAAAAATATTCTTAGGCAAATATTCCATTTGACCTGCAATTAAACATTGATATCAAATTCTATTTCCTTCATTTTTTATGAAAACAAAGTAAGAGAAGTTTTGGAATTCAGCACCTTCTGAAACTATAGGAATAATGTGGGAGAAGTGGGTTCAGTTTCTCTCTCTGCCTCCCTCACAAAGTGCCCTAATCACAGTGGTTCAGAGCAGAGCAGTCTACCTTTTCCAGACAGATGTGAATGGGATGGGACATCAGGGCAAATTCTCATTATTTTGCAAAGGAAACCAACCTTTTTTTACAAAACTTTACCTGACAAAAGGTAAGTTTTGCTCAGATCTTTTATTGTCCTTTCTGTGGATTTTTGTAGCTCTTGAATTTGAATATAAAGTCATTGGACATTATCCATAAAAATAAACCAGTCTTGCTGCCACAAAGTATCAGAACAAGTTGCATACATCAGTCGTGCTAATGAAATTTCTTTGTTACTGAAACTTGTACTGTTGACTTTAGGCATCTTCTCTTGCCAGGATAATGTTTGTTTACAGTCCTATCTTGCATGCATTTATCAAAAGTTTCTGGGTTTTTTTAACACTGTGAACAAATAAGCTGAACTTTTGTTTCTTCTAAGTTTTGAGTTCTTTTCTGTGGGCAGGAGAGAGAAGGAAGATTAACTCGCTTTTTGAGAAGTGGGATGGTGAGGGGGAGTGCGGTTCAACCAAGTATATTAACTGTTTTCACCATCCTGATAGAATAACCTCTGGTAAGTAATTAGCTCACAAAATGTAACATGAAGAGGAAACTTCCAAATGCCCTAAATTGGGCACAAATATCCCACTTTGTTTCTTAATTATTTTTTCCTGGCCCCTAAAGTGGAAATGAATAAATTTAAGATTTGTAAGGAATTATTCCTGAAAAAGCTAGGATCCAGCTGTAACCTTACTTATTTTCCTTCTTCCTTTTTATCAAAATACATCAATTGTCTCTTCTGAGTCAATTTGTCAAGGCTGGATAGTGGCTTTTTGTGTCATTTGTTCAGAAACGTATTTTCCCCATACTGCAGAACCTCCTGCCAGGCACAAGTTTTCATTAAATTCACCTTCCTGCAGTAAACCAGACTCCACAACATCTGATTTATTAGTCACCACATGTAGCCTGAAGATCTGTACTTTCCCTGTCTTGTTTTCATTACTGTCAAGACAAGAACAGTTTATATATCATTGTCTGCAGAGGACCCCCAAAGGGCTGATCCCCTCATCTTCTGTGACATGCTGTCTGTGTATGGAATCCTGAAAGACTGGCTTGGTATTGCTGATGTCCTCTCTTTGCCCAAGCTAATACTGAAATACTTGGAGAATAACTATGGCATAATAACATACTAATTGTCCATCATGCAGGGTGTTTATGTATTTACCTGTCTCAAGCTAGCAGTAAATAGGGATTTGAAAATATATATATGTGAAAATAAAATCATGGCTCTGATGAAATTTCCTGACCTGACTGAGACTATGGTATTATCTAGACAGTGGTGCTACTTTTCATTGTGTTGCTTGGGGGCTGGTTCTGCCTCCTCACTACCCACATTTCTAGAATTTCAGTTATTTGTATATCATAATTTTAACATCCCTTAATATCAAATTTTGCCCGGTGATCAAGATTATATATATACTCAGAAAGACAGAATTTTAAAGTCTGGTGTTACCTAACTGCAGAATGCAAGCAAATTTAGAAATTTGCCATGACAATAACAAAGTCATTAAGAGATGAGAGAGAGAAAGAAAGGAAGGCAAAGAACATTCCCTTGCCAGATTGAAAATAATCCCTGCAGCTGATCTGCAGAAAGGTTTTGTGTTAACCTTCCATGTTGTATAGACTGTATTAGTGAGGTATTCTGTAAGTCTGTGTTTTAGAGGTGATCTAGGTGTGAGAATATTCTGTTGTAGTCTTTTTCATCTTTTCATTTTTTATGTCATTGTTCAATGACTCTTTTGTCCAGTTCCATAGGTAATTATGTAGAGAACTGTGGAAATGTTTCTCTGAATGTAGCCCTGGCTTGTTTGTGCTGGAAATGGCATCACTCACCCCGTTTCATGGGACCAATGATAGTATTTGAGGCATCAGACATGTCCTGTTCATCTTCTTGCCCTAAGCCGCAAACTGCTCCTCAGCAAGGCAAAGTAGCCCACTGGCTCTGTACTACCACAACAAAACTTCTTCAGGCAACTCAGCCAGTTTAGGGAGCGTTATCCTTCAGACTTTTCCACAGTGAACCCTCCATGGAGCTGACACCTGAATTTGTCTTTGCCAAAGGGTTAGGCTTCTGAAATTGCAACTGGTTGTGAAGACGGAGAGCCGGTGGTTCAGCTCCCGCTTTCTGGTTGAGGGAACATTGTGCTAGATAATGCTTTTCTAGAAAGCCGTGTATCACAAAAAATGCCAGAGCTTGTGTAACACTGCATTAACCTGTTTGATTATTTTAATATTTTTTTTGCAATGCTAACTTGTACAAATAAAAGTCCAGCATTTGTGGTGAGAGATGAGCCCTGTCACATGTTGCTTTTCAGTTTTCTGGCACATAGCATAAGTCATCCCATGTCAGAAAAAAGATTTGAAGAATGTGATCTGCTACAGTGCTGGGAATCTTTCTTTTTAATTATTATTTTCATAGATAGTTTCAGTTCCTTCATATCTAATACAAGGTATTCTCATGGGAACAATTGTGTTGCAGCTTAACATCATGACACTAAACCATGAAAAAGAATTTAAAAGTACTTTTAAAAAGACCCTAATGGCAAAAGTAACATAATTTAAATCCTTCAAAAAGTACAGAAATACTCAAATACATTAAAAAATGTCCCTTGAAATACCTGTTTGTGCTTAAAAAGGAAGTGAGTGAGAAAGGCAAGGAATGGTAGGTGTCAAAATACTGAAGCTTCTCAAAACAAATTGGGAACTCTTCAAATACAGTAATTACAGCTCAAGGGAAGCCATCAGAAAGGAGCAGGTAGAGCATGGAAAATATGAAGTCAGCTGGCTAAGAGGGAATTTGGTGAGCTAACCAGAGCATAGGGCAGATTGATGCAAGGAGGCATTCGGAGACATTATCAGAAGAGCGTGGGCAGGTTAGCTGTCTGCCTGCCCTTGTCTGTATTAATTTGGAGTGCTAGGTGATTAATGCCTTTGTAACCCTGGCACAAGAAGGTATCCTTTAAAAGAACGTAACTGAAGAAAAGTGTATGGATGGAATATGATTTCTATGGCATAAAGAGAACAATTAATAAGGACCATGAGGGTGTGTAGACATAAAGAATGGAAATGCAGGTCTTAAGCAGCATTATCTAACAGATGTAACTTATTGAAATGTATAGATGCAGATTTGAGTACCACATGAGAAAGTTGTACAAGTTTAATCTAGTTTCAAGTGATGCAACTTGTAGAGAAACCAGATGAAGAGTAGTTTCCTTGAAGAATTTTGACAAATTGGTTAATGCCAAATGTATGGAACAGAAGGGATGTTTTTAGTTTGACAGTAGCCCAGAAATAAAGGTCACAACAATCTTTAGTTCTAGTTTAAGCAGTGTTTCATGTAGGTGTCTTAAATCAAGTATGTGGACTTGCAGACCTCCTCAGAGATGCGAGGATGTTCCTGGCTACCCAGGTACTGCTTGACTCCAGATATTAAACAACACAGCTACTTTAAAAATCTAATTATAGTCTAACAAGACTGGTTGTCTGGGAAATCTGTCATCAGTAATGATGACAGATGTATAATGGTGTTTTTAATATAACATGTGACCTTAGGATGCCTTACTGCCTTTTTCTAGGAGAATATTTAAGCTTTATTTCACGGTGCACAAGGTGACACTGCTAATTCCTTCATCTCTTTAGGAAATAAAAATTTATATTCTCATGAAGGAATTACTCAAGAAGGAATTCTTAGGCAACTAATTTCCTCTTGTAAGAGTTCCCAAGATTCCTCAATAAATTTTCAGGGAAATTTTTTTGAGGAGTCTGAGGAACTTAAAACAGATAGTGCTGCTACAAACCATCTGATTGCTCTGAAAAAGTGGGTCTTCTTGCATTTCAGTAGCCTGTAGGAACTACTGGGCGTCAAGTATCCTGGGAAAGAAAGCATGTCCAAAAGCACCCAAATTCCTAAATTCTTCATCTCGAAGCTAAGTACCAGTAAGTCAACATATGTACATCATCTATCAGGGCTTTAGGTGTCAAGGCAATGGCTCTGAGGAAGAAAGAATAAATGTTCCTTTCTTAGGCACCGAGTTCAGAGCTGCCTGCTAAAAAGTACCACAGGAACAGTGAATCCAGGTGCCAGCTGTGAGGGACAGCAGGGCTCCAGTGCCACATCTTTCAGCATCACCCAGAGCTTAACTCTCACATGCCTTGGTCCTGCTGGTGCTGGAAGTGGTGATGCGGGCTGTGGCTCTTGGAGGCTGAGAGCCAGTGCTGAGGATGGAAAGGCAGGGAGGAGACTGCTCAGCCCCTTGTCAGGGAGTTTCCTTTCCAGAGGTGGTGGACTTGCTTGTTTTTAACTCAGTCTGACTTGTCACTGGGTTTCAAGGGACATTTCAAACAGAGTTTTGAAAGAGGCATTAGTGTTCATGTTTACGTGCAGCACAGAAACCACTTGTCATCTTACTAATTGTAGTCACATGGCCTTGTGTGTGTACTTGGCAACATAAACTATGAAAATAAGTAATATGAAATGTTGAACAAGGAGTGCAATCAATCAAAATATCTACTTGGATCTATGCAGCCATTTCAGCAGGTTCTGTTACGCCCAGAATCTGTTCTACTGCTCAAGTAGAGAAAGACTGAAAGAAGAAGAAAGCAAAGCCCCATTATACATTTTGGAAGAGATTACTGTGTAAGAGACCAACAAAAATGGTTGTGAAGTCAATACTGCTATATGTTGGTGTACTTCACCCTCACAGGGAAGAATGATAGTGACACTGAGTAGTAACTCTTGTATGACTTTACAGGTGTTGGTTTCTTCCTCCCAGATGAGCCTAATGTGCATCAGGTTTACTTTAAATTACATTTCATTAAAACACATATTTCTTCCTTTAAAGAGAAGTAATACCTAATCACCAACTAAAATTCACAATTAACTTTAAAATACTGATAGATTTGGAAGGTACAAGTAGCCTTTTACTTGAAGAAAATCTTGCTAGGTGAACATGGGGTGTGTGAGTTTCTTGGCAGAGGAAACCATCTCTGACATGAGAGCACACATGCAGCTCAGCTCATGTCCAGCCTATGCAGGGTTAACCTCTCTGGTGTGGACCAATGATGACCACACAGACAGCACTTGGCCCAGGTTTTCTCTGAATCCCAAGAGGTTTTCCTAATTCATCATTGGTTTTTAGGCTTTTCCATTCAAAGTGCCCAAACTAGCAACATTTGTTGTGTTATGGTTTTGGAAATCACGCTGCTACTAAAGTTGGTATAATAGCTGTTTGCTGTATACTTACTTCGTGTGGTAAGATAGCTTTGAAGTAGGATAATATAGATGATAAGATGCTCCGGTTTTTCCAAAATTGGTATTTTTGTCATTAATTTTCATACCATTTCCAGTTCTTACACTTTGTTTATACAAGTTATGTTCTGGTTAGGGTTTTTTTTTTTAGCAATTGACAGTATATTTCCTGCTAACAATTTCCCCGAATATTCTTTCTATATAGTTTATTTGCATTGTGGAATTAGGTTTATCTTTTGTGACTGAAGTAGAGTTGCACTAAAAACTAGCGATAGATTTACTAAAAACTGCTGGTAGATTTGTTTTTAATTAGAAAAGAAAATCTCTGGAGAATGTGAAAGCAATGAACAACTCCCACAAGCTTTATTGGAGACAGGAGTTCACCCTTAATGTTTTCATAAATAAAGCTTCTCTCAAAAGGTTGCCCTCTTAAGTTATTTAAGATGTTATGCCACATAGATTTGAGTTTACCCATTTCTAAGAATTCTTTAATTAAAAACAAAAATGGAAACTCTCCAACCTGGGCTAAATGTAATCCTTTAGTATACTCAGTGTGTCATCATAAGAAATTAGCAAGTACCATAGGAAGGGGATGGTTGTCACAGAGTCTATGGTTGTACATCTGGTAGTGAATTAGCAATTCAAATCGTATCCACTGTGGGGAAAAAGCCACTATGTGGAAATAGTTCACATTTTTCAATTCTATTATTTTCTATTATGTCTGTTAAATTCCACAGGGAGCAATTTCAAAGCAAGCTGATGCAGAATGGGAATGACTCACGGTTGGGCTTTTGTTGCTTCACACGTTTCGGATATATAACGTTCTGAGCCTGGTCCGGTAATACCCTCTCGCGTGTGAGGGCTGGGAGATTTTTTTGGTCTTTTGCCTCTTTGACTCTGAGTGATGATGCCTTGTCTTTGGGACAGCTCATGTGCAGACAGACCAACTGCTGGCAACAAGAGCAGCCCTGGCAACTGAGAACAGGGCCCTTGGGGAAGTTTTGAAGCTTTGTTTCTATTACTGTGGAGGGGAGGCTTTTGCATAAGCCATTGTTATTAGTTTTCTGAAGTAGAAAAGTGGCAGATAACAGAACATATTCAATCAGTTCATAAAAGCATCCTTTCAGGGTTTGGATTTTTTTTCCTTTTATTTGGCTTTATTTTTTCTTTTTTTCTTTCACTTAGTTATCTTGCTATGTGTAGCTAATAGTAAGAAAATTTAGCTCGCCTGTTTGCCATTTGATTGGGAAACACAGGAAGGGTAGCCATGTATTCATAAGTATCTTCAGGTGTGAATGAAAGAAAAGGGAATACTTTCTTTGAAAGGTGGAGGATACTTCTGTGTACCTGCAAGTATAACAAAGGTTTGACAAAGGTTTCAAGAGATGGCAGAGTTAAAGCTCAGCTGCATAAAGAAGTTAATTTAAAATGTTTTTCTTTCTACAGAAGAAGATTTTCTATAAAGAGCATAAAATAGCTTGTTAGACAAAGAGAGTAGGATAACAAGTATTGGCCCATTTTGGAAAATGAAATACCACAACTATTAAATGAAATCTTAGCATTTAGACCTACAGAGTCCTTCTAGGCTAGTAAAAAATACAAACATAGTAGAAGAGTTTTCTGGTTTCACTGGGACAAGCTGTACCACGTAGTAAATACCTAGATGCATGGACCAACAACAGTCAGAGGAAACTTATGTCTAGTAATTAACAAGCTATTTTCCTTGCTGTTTGCTTGCAGGCACTTTGCAGACACACTGCTGTGTTAGGCAAGTCCTGTCTGCAGCCAAAACTGGGCAGCATAACCATGTCAAAGACACTGCTCTGCCACGCTGCTTCAGCAGAGCTCCCCAGGCAGAATTGCCAGCCTGGAATAAAACACAGTGTTTATGGAGGGCAACCTGGCCATCAGTTTGAGCAGGGAGTGAAGCCATTTGCCATTTCATGGGTGACAGAGAAGGAAAACACTTAATGTCAAGGTCCCTGGGTACAGAGTGAAAGCATCTTTCTTGTACCCCAGGGACATGTGCAATCCCTCAGGGGGAGACTGTCCCACAGCCTGCAAGCAGTGTCTGTGTGAAGGGGTCCTGTGGGTCTGGGATGCCCCATCAGGCTCCCATTAGCACCAGCCAGTGGGATGGAGATCACACTGTGCTGCATCCTGGTGTCATTTATGTAGGGTGGGACTGAGCCTTCCTTGGCATCTATTTATGGTTGTGCTTTCTTTTGTTTTACTGCACTGATGCTGTACAGCCTGAGGGCATTTTGCAGTCCAGGAAAGTCTTCCTCTTGTGAGGATGCAACAGGGATACACCATGCGTGAAGATACCCATGAGCAGAACTGCCTGTGGACTAGGAACTTGAACTGAGTACTAGGTACATCATCATCTTGTTAGTACCTCACTTAAATTAAAATAGCATGTAGTCAGTTTATTGAACTCAGATGCCTCAGTCTTCATGAAACTTCCCATGAAGTGTATGGGATCCATTACATATATGTGGAAAACTCCCTGCAAATCAAGATAATTAAATGTGACAGGCAAGAGCTGCTTCACCAAATTACAACTGAGGCAGGAAATGTAGCTGCCTGAAGACTTTGAAAAATTTACATTTGAGTTTTAAAAATATAATCAGATAACATACTTCATTCCCTCTATACATTATCTCCCAATCATCCTGTTAGTGATACATGGAGCAAACATTGAATTATTTAATACTCAAGTTAGACATTTTAGAAGAAGTAAGTTTCTAAAACTCCTGAAAAGAGGCTGTGGTAAGGTGGAGGTCAGCCACTTCTCCCAGGTAGCAAGTGATAGGACAAGGGAAATGGCATTAATAGTTAAGCACTGGAAGAGTTTGTCCAGGGAAGCAGCATAGTCACCATCCCTGGAATTGTTAAAAAAAGGAGTAGATGTGGCACTTCCTGATATGGTTTAGTGAACATGGTGGTATTCAGTTGAAGGTTGGATTTGATCATCTTAGAGGTCTTTTCCAACCATAATGATTCTGTGATTCTAATATCTGCATTCTAATGTCACATTCTAATATCAGCAAAAGAAGAATGATAAAAAAAAGATGGTGAATGTCAGCCTTTCTCTTAAAATTAATCACCCAAATTATTTTCTTCTAAGGCGTGAGATTATGAAATGTCTTTCACTTGCTATTGCCATTTTTTCTTTCTTTAGGCATTTTTAGCTTGACCTAGTTTATGCTTATTAGAGTCAGCACAGCTGATTTATGAGCAGGGGCTCCATCCACAGATTGGTGGAGGCAGAGCTGAGGTATTCAGGTATGCATCCATGGAATTGTTACTGTGCATTTCACAGATCACAAGCATACAGTGAACTTATCATTCTCTAAGAATCTGAGTTCAAATAAGGAAAAAAAATAACGAGATTTCAAGTAAGGTGATGCTGTTCCCCAGTACTTCTCATATCTCAGGTCTAATGCTTTCTTTTCTGCTATGGTTAAAACTATGAGAAGCTATCAGGTGTCAGCAAAAAGTATTGTGCTGTCTTTGGAGATTTACTACCTGATGCTGTAGTAGGTACACAAACAGTAGCCATGTGCAAAATAGGTTAACATCGCCAAATAAATGTCATAAATATGTGTGATCCAGGTGATAAACATCACAGAGAGGAAGGGTTTTAAAAACACGGAGGCTCCTTTAGTGTTGGCAGAAAGAACGAGTGACTCCAGCATGGGTTGTGGCAGCAGAGTGAGATGAGGGTCACCAGCTTCAAGGTGGACTGCTTAGAGGGAAACACATGCACTGCATTTAAAGGCTTCAGCATCTGTTCTCTGTACTGCCATTATTCTTTGGACAAGTTGGCCGTGCAGAAGAGTATGGTTCACAATCCTGTAATACTAGCCTACTGTCATTCATCTGCCAGTCTGCAGAGTTTGAAAATTTAGATCAAACATACCTAAATTCATGTTTTGAGTATTTAGAAATGACAAGAGTAAATTAATTGTTTGACAATTTTAGAAAAAATAATAATCCATACTGATGTTTCTGTAATACAAAACAGTAATTGTAATTGCAGTTGTGAGTTTAATGGGTATATCAGCCCCTCTCTTCTGTTTACTTCTTGGCATCCACAAAACACATTCCTCTGGGAAGATTTTTAAAATAGCACTTAGTTAACCAGTTAAGATTTTGAGTACTTGTCAAAAAATGCTGTAGTTTATTCTTTCTCATGTAAATTCTATTTCTAATATAGCAATTGCATCAGTTCTGATTTATTATTAAATTTTTAGTGTGTATCATAAAGGAAATAGCAAAACCTATACAATTTGGCAGTTTATCATTCACAGAGGAAAGAGCAAATGAGCATTGTTGATGTGATACAAACTCTGAAGCATTCAACTATTGTCATCATTACTCTCACAAACTTGCTTCTCCTCCTTCCCAGAGCTGTCTCCTGTTGTTTCCTTTCAGATTTCAAGGTCCTCAGGGAGTTCATCTAGAATGATTCTACCTCTTTATTTGTGATACTGCAATCATAATATCATTCCAAAATATATGATTTTGAAGTCTACCTGTATTAGCTGAGCTTTTAAGATTATTACCACAAAGGAATATCAATTAGTATAATCATCTCACAGAAATTCTACTGCGCCAATATCTAATATGAGATTCAAAAATGTAAAGGGGAAAAAGGTGATTTTTAACTATAGGCTTTTGATCCTAATATTGGTATTGGTTAATTACAATGAGCCTTCATTTTGGATATTTGGTATTGTTTGTTTCTTTCCAGAAATGGATTGAAGGAGTCACATTCTGAAGGGAACAGGAAACAGCCTGCCCATAATTTTCAAGAAGAAATGAAAGTACCAGGCCTTCTGCTCGTAAAATTGCCATACTGCCAAATAGCATTCTTTCACTTTGTATCAGAGCAATAGAAAAACAACTCCAAACACCTACAAAAACATTTGAAAATGTTTTATATTAGGACAAAACCCAATGCTGTTTCCAGCCTGAACACTGAGGGAGAAAAATTGAAGTTTTACCATTCTTCCACAACTACTCTGTGATCTCTAGGTAATAGAAATACAGAGTTCTTAGAAAATCTAGGATAAGAAACTGCAGCATTTGGTTAGTAATTGTAAACCATCTAAATATGTTAGCTTCCACTCCTCAAAGAAAAGGAAAAAGAGTATCCTCTCAGATAATAAGATGAACTGATGAACTGTTAAGTGGAAGGTGACCATATTTGTTCATACTTTTTGGTATGCATTTCTTTTCATTTCTGTAAAATTTTGCCTTTCTCATCAGTGTGAGTAAAGGAAGATCTCAACAGGCCTTCTTGTTGCTTTTAGTACACTGCAGCTTTTCTACACATGCACAGGTCACCTTAATTCCTATTGAATTAAAAATAAAAGCCAGTGGAAACTGACGAATTCACAGCCTATCTCCAGATCAAGGCGTTTTTAAAGAGTGATGAAAATGTTAGCCAGAAGTGATAGGAGAAATCAGGAATTAGAAAATTGATTGTATATTCTCCGAAAAGATTTTAAATCTGTCTAAGCTTATGGGAGTTTTTGTTCTTTAAGTAAATATTTAGATCAGAGATATATGATGCAAAAGGTAAGCACTGATGAGGTTCTTCATGCCACAAACAATTTAATATGAATGAAAATATATGGAAAATAAAATGCTATTTAATCAGTAATTTTCAATTGAGGCGTAAAAGCTATTTTCCTTGTACATGAACTTAAAAAGAGAAAGAACTTATAAGTTTTTAGTCTTCCAATGAAGCCAAGACCTTGATATTCCTACCCTGTGCTTTCTAATATCCAGATGAGTAGGATAGGTACACTCTTGACTCAGAGATAGGAAGGATCATTACCTGAAAATGTCTTTGAAGTCAAGGTTCACATGTCCTTCAGTTTACTGCTACTGTATGAGTCATTGCCTTCGTGCAGCTGATGCAATTTCATCTGACATCTATCTTCTAACTGAGGCATGGAAGGGGATTTTGACTGTCATTGGGTAGAATTGGGCACAGTTTGGTGGGCTTCAGTTGCAGTAGAATATTCTCTGTGAAATACAGGGCTCAGAGGCTTTGAGGTCTACATGTTAGAATATCCCTACTTTTTCAGAACTGAGCGTATTAGTTGTACATTTCTTTGGCAAAAGAACAAGGTGGGAGTCAGACTTGCTTCTAGAGATTATGGCTGAAGAAAGAGCACCTCTGTAGATTTGGTAATAATGACGGACAGCATGGTGGTGTCACAGGCTCTGTAGAAGAGGTAAGACTCACTACTGAGTCCATGCACAGGGCAAGAGAAGGCATGCACTGGCAGTAGGTTGTGCTGCTACAAGCACCTATGGCTGAGCTGTTGCTGTTAAAGGGCTCCATTTAAGCTAACAGGCTGGCAAGCTGAGGCTCTGTGGAGAGCTCTGCAGGGAGCTGTGAGGTTTAATGCTGCTGAGATTTGCTGTTTTCAGACCATGCACCTAAAGGTCTTGCTGAAGGAGGACAGCTAGTGCTCCACATACTCAGTTATGGAACACAAAGAAGTGCCCAAAGAAAAAGAATGCAGGCAAAATGTTTATCATTTAGCATCTTAATTGTGGTATATTTAATCATTAATCTAATCAAAAATACCAGTCTTATGGTTTTGCCTCCTGTAAAACTGCTTGATTTGTCCTTGAGTGTGGCCTGTGAGTGACTGCTAAATGGACAGGGACTAACCTTAGAAAAATGACTGCCATTCTTTAGGGTGTGGAAGTGTTGGGTGTTTTGTTCAGTCTAATGCATGTAATTGGGCTTCACAGCTGAAAATTTACATTAAGAATGTCCTACATTGCTGGTAACAAAACACCGAATTTATAATATTTAGTTACATCAGCCTGTACTATCTTCTTTTTAAAACCAGAAATGCCTCCTCATCCCAGCTTTTTATTCTAATTATTCCTATTTACTGCCAATGAGCCTATGCTTATCCAATGGTTGAGAAGCTTCCTTCTCTATAATGCTCTTTATCCTTATGAAATAGAAAAGTTGAACAAATATTAATGGAATCTTCTTTGCAGTATTTCTTCAAAATAAGTGTATTTCTTTATTCTTGTCTCTTAGAAAATTCCATAACTTTGGAGTTGGGTACCACAAAAAGGAAGAAAATCATGTTTACAAATCTCTTCTATACTATTTTGATGGACAAGTCTCTCAAAGCAGCCAAGTCCCATTTCTACCAAAGGCTTTCATTTGCCATGCAAGAATCTTTACAGTTGTTGGTGTACCTTTTTTTAAACCTCAATCAGAAACGCACTTGCAGTTCCCTGAGCCTGCCAGCCTGTTTGCTTAGATGGAGCTCTCTGATAGTGTGAGCTCAGCCATGACAGCTTGTGTGGCCTGATGCCATACTGAGGGAATGGGAAGTATCCTCCTGTAACAGAAAATCCTGGAGTAGAGCACAGACTGCTCACGGATGTGCAGGATCATTCACTAATTCCTAATTTTTATAAGACATGAATAATACGGCTGCAGATAACTGCTTGGTTGCATGAAAGTGCTAGTCCTGCAGCTGTGTGATGGTTGGCCAACACTGCAACAGGATATGGTCTTCTTGTGAACAGAGGTGGAACAAGTCAGGTAGACAATATTTTTATGTATCCTTTTATTCTGTATAATGGTATTCATTTGCAAATCTTCACCTGGACAGACTGGAAAGCTTTTGTGATGAGTTTTAGTTTCCAACTGTATATTTTTTTTATTTTTTTTTTGGCCAGGGGCCTGGAGCATCATTCAAAGGTCCCTTAGTGTGTTCAGATGCTGGCTCTCATTAATGAGCTGCTATCAAGAAAAATGCCGTCCTGCAGCCAAGCAATGTCTTGATGTATCCAGTCTCTGTTGAAATTCAGCTGCTGTGGAGCAAAGAGATATATCAAGTTGAGCTTGAACAGCTCTGGGAAACCTCCGCCAGATGTGTTTTGATACATGCTGCTTTTTTTGGAGGTTGTTTCTTTCCAGCAAAAGGTGTTCTTTGGTTAAGAAAACTGTGGCTTTCTTAACTCTCATAGGTATAGTCCCCTAAATTAAAAAGTTTATTTGAATTCCTACACTTCTGATTTAATAACAGTTTTTTACAGTTTATCCAAACATTCTCCAATTTTATGAAGTAGAAGAACTGTTTCTGGGTTGTTTGGCTGAAACTGTTTTATTAAGTGCATGTAATGTATTAATGATTTAGCAGTTTTATGTAAATGTAAAGGCAGGTCATCTCTAGAAATTCCAGGTATTTGAATATAAATGTGAAATAGCTACTCCCTCCTTTTTTTCCCCTGCAGGTATTTAATTCTATCATCTTCAAATTCACAAGTATATTAATGTTCAGTCCCTCCCTATGTTTTTTTATTATTTAGATCGATGGGCTGTATTAATTAGAAGATGAGATTCCTAGCTTCAAGCACAGAGGCAGAAAATGCCTTCCTGCCTTTATTACATGGAGCTGGATGCTCAGCTGAGATAAATAGGGTGGTCACAGCTCTGCAGAAGAGGAAAGACTCAGTTCTTGCCACTAGGGAATGACTTACAATACAAGCATGTGTTACATTTGCTTATTAAACTCAAGTTGCAGTACTGTAGTTGACTCGAGGCAGATAAGATGGTGGTGCTAATGTGTCCCAGTTGGATATTCCAAACATGATTCTCACTTTTCCCAGAGAGTTTGCTCTACGCTGACACGTGTTACAGCTGCAGTGGTTGATGAATCCTTATTGAGCCAATTGAGATAATAAAAGATAGGAATTTAAAGTGGGAACACACACACTTCAAAAAACACAAACCTGAAACCTGCTTTTGAAACACATTCTTCAGGATCTTTAAAAAATTGAGTGTCAAAAACCAGTGAGCTACCAGAGGAAAAAAGGCCCCTCTGAACAGATTGATTCCATATCACAGCATGTGTTTTCTCAAACAAAAAATAAAGCAGGCTGAGCCTCTTTCAGATTAACATTGTGGATGAACCCAGTCCCTAAATACAACAGTAAATTAACATGAGGCTATTCACTAGGACTTGCAAGCCAATAGCAGCAGTGTTCTTGATTTAGCCTAGTGCTAGTCTCTGATCTTTGAAAAATGTAATTCTGCCTTTTGTTAAAATAAATGCACTTTTCACAGGGTGATGCTAAACCTTCAGGAAAGAACAATTCCTTAATGGTAAGCCTGAGGCATGCTGAATTTCCTCCCCAGTAGCTTTGTGCAGCCTATCCATTTCTTTATGACTTAAATAGACAGCATTTTGGGTTGATGGTTTTTATAGTAGGAATTCTTGCTCTCTAACCAGCCATGAACATTACAGAGCTGACTGTGTAGGTGTAAGTCACAGGAGCACAACCCTGTTTGCTCTTGACCAATGCACATTTACATAAAACATAGAAGTCTTACTGAAACATAGACCACATGTTCTGCTGGTAATTTAAAATGTGATCATAGTCATTAGTGCTTGTAATAGTTACAAAAGATTAAAAATATGGAAATAAAATTTATAGTGCTTGATCACTGTCCATTACTTGAAAATTGCATACTTTGAAGGTAGTGTTTTCACCCAGAACTGAAAGTCTGCAGGATTCAGAGACTGTGAATTTATCAAGGTTGTGTTAAAAAAATTAGTTATTAGTGACTTTTTATCTTTTTTTTTTCCCTTTTATGGATATCCACTTTTCAGTGCAACTTGTGGAGCATTAGTAATAAGCCACACATAGGTGGGAAAGAATCAAAGACAAGGCTGAATCCAAGGAGTAATAGCTATAAAAATCCTTTTTTTTGTGTGTGCAGCAGGGTCATCTGTGATACTCTGCAGCAGCTGCATTGCATGAAGCTGTGGGATTACAGGATTGCAACCTTTTAGGTTCATGAGACTTGACAGTAATCCACATATACCAAAATCCACTTTAGGTCCCTGAGTGAAAAACGGACATCTCCCATCAATTCAAATGCATCTATTGCCCAAAAAGCTTGTTTCCTAATGAAAAGCAGGAGACCTTTTTCATATTTATGAGCAAAAAAACCCTTTCACTGTGTTAGAGCTCAGGAAAGAACAGGAATGGGCATAACTGATTGGAAAACTAGTCTAGGTAAAATCAGTCATTATGAAACAATGTCAAATGGCAGTTTAAGGCAGAGACTGGGCTTTTATTGCTCTTACAGCTTCTTTAGATCAAAGGGTGAGGAAATAGGCTGGTACTTTTGTGTGTGGTATTATAGAATCATAGACTCATGGGTTGGAAGGGACTTTAAAGCTCATCTAGTTGCAATCCATTATGCAGCACTGTGTGTATTGTGCAGGCAATCCCCCATCCCTGGTGTCCCAAGAAGAGTGGGCAGTTGCTCTTCTTGGTGAGCATAAGTCCTCTGAAAGGAAGAGATTTCATCTTGATGGGTGGTTTTCTTCATCACAATAATTTCCTTCTGAGGAAAGGGACTTTGCCTTTTTTGGTTTAAGGCTTTTTTTATTTAGGGTTTTTTGTTTCATTCTGTTTTTGTGGTTGTTGTTTGGTTGATTTTTGTTTTGTTGGGTTTTTTTTCCTCCCGTGGCAGACTAGCCACTGATGGACAGACTTCTTTCTGGGCTTTTTCTTTACAAGGTTTTGGTCTGGTTCCGGTTTCAGAATCAAAAGGCTCAGAGAAGCAGAAGCAAAATGATTTTACAGAAGTTGGAGGAAACGAAACTTCTTGTGAAGCTCTTTCTTAATGCAGCTACAGGAACTCACAACCACAAGAGGATGCTCATCACTGGTCATTCCAGAGAATTTCACAATGAAAATGTTCTGGGGCCTTTAAAATGTTCCTTACAGAAGAGACAGATTAGATACAATGATAGGTTCTGACAGAGTGGAAGGTTGTACATTCATCTTTTGCCCAGTGTCAAATTGAAATTTATCTTTACAAAGATTTTGTGAGTCATTACTTTTGGAGAGGTCTCCTGAGAAAACCTTTGCATTCAAACACTCTTTAGCCTCTTGCAACAGATCCAAGCTATGGCCTGCTCATGTCTGACAGAACATAACAGAAAGGAAAATGTGTCTATTAAACACAGAGAGGAGAGGAATCATATGCTTTAAAGGCAAAGGGAGCTCTTTTTGACAGTTATGTCAGGGCACAAAATACATTTCATACTGCTCCTAATGTGCTACACTGTGGCATGATTGCACGATAAAATATATTTTTGAACTACTGTAAACTCTCCATTTCGTCTTAAATATGTATGAATATATATGTATATTTAGAAATCAGCAGAGAAGTTAACAGTAGAGTCTGTCAGGCACAAGACTTACAGTTCACATCTAAACTGGTTTCCCTAAAGGTCTTATATGGTGAGAGAGTGCACTGCATACAGGTCCCATCAAATTTGGGTTACGCTGTTAGATGATCTAACCTTTGATAGCCTTTGACTATCATTTTGTTTATCTCTTAGGAATTTTGTCTTTCTGAAAATAGATTAAACAAAATGCTTGAAGGATGTAACTGATACGAAGACTATAATTGCAACATCGGATTTTAAATTAATCTGGCAATTGAGAGACTTTCCGAAATGTTTTACATGTAATTATTTCCAGAAAAGGCATAATTTGGGCTTTATTACAAACACTCTTTATTCCAGTTGTTCCAAAACCTGCTGCAGCTTTGTGCAGCAAATGGCCAAAGCAGCAGGTGCTCCCAGCCTCAGATGTCCACAGGAGGAAGCAGTCAGCACTTTGCTGCTTTGAATCTATCACTAGCTGGAAACACCTGTTCCAAGCAAAGCATAACAACATACTGTTCATTTAAGGAGCCAGAAATATGTTATCTTTGTTCACAGAATGGTTTCTAGCCATTGGAAGTCTTTATGAACATTGCTTAGCAAGCCAGTGAAAGGAAAAGAAATTAAATTAAAATCCATTCACCGTTTGCTGGGGCAGAATCCTGATGTTAAGTGGGAGTCTGTCACATCACCTCCCAAGCCCTCTGCAGTTAATGGTTTGGGTTCATAATGTTTAAAGCACCTTAAAGTAGACATGGGGTTTGTGGTAGAAATGTCTTCAGGGTTTAGATCAGGATTCCCCCATAAAGTTACAAATGTACAATCATAGAATCAAAGAATAGTTTGGTGTGGAAAGGACCCGAAATATCATCTAGTTCCAAACCCCTGCCATGGGCAGAAATGCCACCCAGTAGATCAGGTTGATTAGGGCCCCGTCCATCCTGGCCTTGAACACTTGAAAAGATGAGGCATCTCCAACTTTTCTGGGCAATCTGCTCCAGTGCCTCACCACTCTCTAAGCCAATAATTTACATTCTTTTCTGAAGCCAAATATCTCATTTTTTTAATGCAGAGTGACCCGTGTTTAGCACAGACACCAAAACATAGCAAAGAGGACTGTATAAATTTGGCTGCCATGTATCAGGTGTTACTACTGTTATGAACACTATCAATATGTAGCCCTAACATTTGACAGTATTAACATGGATTACTATGTGCAGTACAAACAGGTGAGCTAGGATTAGTAAAGGCTGCATTATTTATTGGCTAGCATCTATTTTTTAGTTGTATCTATCTATACAAAATGAAAATGTCAAATTTAGCCTGATAAAATTTGTGTTGCTTCCCCTACCATCTTCCCAAGCTATTTTTTTGTCCTTTACAGCCAGGCATCCCATAAATGGAACACAGAACCCTTTCCCAAAAACAGGATTCTGAGCTCATTTGCCATGTTATTGAATCCTGAGATAACTTCCTTTCAGCTTATGTATAATGATGATAAAGCTCCACTAGGTGATCTGTCCATTCATTATAAATACCTGTTATTTGTATCAAACAGTATTTCCTGACAGTTTATGTACATATGCCTTATCTAAAATTATGCCTTGTTTACTTCTGCTGTGACCAGTGATCTCACATACATTGCAAAGCTTTATTTTGGACTGATTGCACTACATCAGGTATCGCTCGGAGGGAAAATGATCACAGTTTCCTCTTTTTCATATAAACTTCTGTATGTTGCCTGATTTCACAACTTTTTGCTGTCACTAGCAGGGGGAACTTCTACCTGCTGAAACTTCAGACCGATGAGTACATTCCTAAAGCAGTCTCTACTAGCTGTCACTGCAAAATAATACAGTATTTTTGCAGAATTGATTCTGAATATGTATACCTGCTAACAACCTGAACATTTTAAAAAATATTTTAAATATGTTTCAATGGAGTCACATTAAATTTCCTAACTCAAGTACCTCAACATTAAAATATGCCTGAGTTAGCTGTAGATGCAACTAGCCCTTGCTCACGTGTGTAGGTCTTCAGTTCAAGCTGAGGGTCAGAGAGAAAAGAGCAAGAAAAGATTTTTCATGTGATAACATAGATCCAGTTGCTGTTGTTTCAAGGAGTGTCACCAAGGTCAGCTTAACTCAGGAGAACAGCTGGCACTGCAGCCCAGGCCTCCCGTCACTCAGTCAGCACAGTGTCCCTTGGCTCATATTTTTTTATGCAGGGTTGTTTCCACTGTTAGGTGTAATATCCTGAGTGTCCTCTGCTTCTGGCCTACTTCTGCCATGAAAAGGATCATTGAGAGGATGCGATACAGCGAGGAACAAAGCCTCCTTTTCTCTGGTGCTGGGTGGAGAAGGTGCTTACAGGAATTGGCTGTTGGACAGGTTATACAGTCAAAAAATGTCTGCTGTGCTTCATCAGCCCTCCAGCGCTTTGGACACAGTGTGATTTGATGGAGGTACGTGCAGGGTGAGAGGTTGCAGCAGATGCTGCTGGTAAAGGAGTGTGAGGGAGAGGACTCACTCTGTGGCTCCTGGAGCATCCAGGGAGAGGGGCAGAATGAGGAACAGGGCTCCTGAGTGCCCAGGTGCTGTCTTACTTGGACTTTGCTTCATGGGAAGATGAGAATTACCCACAGGTAGTACTATCACTACTATCACTACTTTTGGTGTAAGTGTGCAGTGTTCCTCCCATCAGGCTTCCCACAGGTTGAAAATCATCTGACTTTTCAGTTGTCCTCTCCCCCCAAATTCGGTCAAGGATTCTGTGCCAAGATGGCACAGAACTGGATGGCAGTTGTTGGGAGATGAGGGGCAGTGCAGGGTCTGGGCACAAGTTCCATCCTCCTGTGGAAGAATGTGCAACCCTTAAGTCCCAGTCTGCGCAAGGGTTTTAGGTTTCCCATTTGCTTTTATGTGTCCTGATATTAAAAAAAATATAGAGAAGGGTTAATACTTCAGAAGTATCAATATTGCCATATGATTAAAAAAAAAAATTGTTTCCTTTGTATCCCACCAACTGGCATATCTCTGACTACACAGCATGTGTTTATTTGTCTTGTATGGCCCTTATGGCCTTTGGCAGTTCCTTCCCGAGGCTTCTGCCAGCTGCTTATATCACCAGTGATGCTGAAACCAATTCAGCAACATAAGTTAGTAAATAAGGAAAGTCACACTATTTTTGTTACCTTTTCCTGTTATCTGATTTATTACACAAGCAATACCAGTTTTCTTCATTGCATAATGCAGGCTTGTGCAGGCATAGTAAAATAAACTTTCCTGGGACTATTTTTAGAGGTGATCATGGAGATTTGGATTAGAATAGATTAAGTAAGGATTTCTGCAGAGATGATACATATACTAAGCTATACCTTTACTTAAAGACGTGACCTGACTGAGTCAAGAGGTGTTTATGGAATAAGTGAAGTTGAACATATCCCAAAAAATGGAGAGGGAGAATGGTAGGTCATCATCTGTGTGTCCACGGACTAGCCTGTTTTTATGTAGTGGAGCACGGTTCATGCTAGGAAATGAATCCGTGAGTGCTCATATCACTGCAAAGCAAAGGCAGCGATTTTGTGCTGTCATTATTCAGGCACAGGAAGGGCAGTGCCTTTTGAGCTTGCTTTTGGATACAGGATTATGCTGCTAGCTACTATGTTCCTCTGCAGAGCAGGCAGTGAGTTTAGCATGCTGATGCTCCATCTCTCCTTGAATACCCTTTGTACTTCTCTGATCACTTTCCAGGGCAAAATTAGCCTTTACTCCCTTACCCACTCCAGGCATGTGGGGTTTTGTCCAAGCAACAGTGGGACAAAATTTATTTCGATTGCCGGTTCTTTTTTTTTTTTTGTCATTTTCCCAATACAAATTTGTATGTGACTGAGCTGCTGCAACCCTCTCACTGAAAGGTCAGCCTAAATTATTTTGTGCAGATAATATTAAAGCTTATGTGCTTGATGGATTTCTGTAGCACATAAACACCACTTCTCATGGGACTGATGACCTGAATAATTACCTCATCCCAGTCACGGTTGAACTAATCAACCTAAACCAAATATAATAGAAGCTCAAGCCACTTACGAAAGTTTCTGAGGAGAGTTTTGTGCACGATACACAAACTAGTATATAGCAGGTTGTAGTGCTCAGTGCTAAATTTTGCTCTTTCTTAGTACATTGTAAATTCAGAATCTTTGTTAAGCCACATTTCACAGTGTTTTAGAGTTTTTAGTGAAGATCAGAATTTCCCTCAAATTATTTTGGGAGATTTATTTTGAAATACTTGACTTGATTTTAATTTTTTTCATATTTTTTCTTTGTAAATGAATTATGTTATAGTTTGTGGTAGTTACATATAGTTCTGTTATAGTAGTGAATTTTATATAACACAAGATATTAAAGATACGAATTATTTTAGTGAATCAACAGGAAAAAGTTTAAACACAACTTTTCATTTCTTTATCTTTTATTATTCTTCCATTTCTACTACTCATGATATTTGTCATGTAATGTTTTTAACTTAGACATAATTTCCATGGTTTTCCTTTCATGTGATTATGGCTTACAACAGATCATTACAACTCTTTTAATTAAATTACATGTGAGTGAACCAACCTTGCAGAATTGTCATTAATACTTACAGATACACGCAGAGGAAACTGGGCAGTTGTTTATCAAGATGCTTGTGAAGGGCAGTGGGTAATATCAATTTAGTCTTTTGCCAGATTAATTTTTGTCTGGGATAATAGGCAAAATACTGTAATAAGTTGCTTTCATTCTCAGCATTCTGGTGGAAAATAAGTTGCCTGAAGAGATTTTTTAAAAAGCAAAATTAATTGCATGCTCTATGTGATTTGCTCACTGTTCAGCTTGAGTTCATTATTGATCCTCTAGTATTTCTTGCGATCTCTATTATCTGTAATGATCTAGTGTACAAATAACCTTACATCAGTAATTTTGTCATAAAGTCTGATTTATAAAATTTTCTCCTGAGATATCCATGATCTCACTTAGGCATGTTGTTATGTCATCAGCCAACAGAGCTGAGCAAAGCAGAGTTTATTTTCATAATGACAGCACTATTCCAGTCGTACATGAAATCAAAGGCACATGAAGAATTATCATTTTAAACAGAATTGAAAGATTCACTGCTTGAGGAAGGTGATGAAACATCTGATTAACTTCATGTAGTCCCATGCCTGAAATGTCCATTTATTTACTCTGAGAAGGAAATAAGAAAATTAGTTATAATAATAAATAAGTAATATATCCCAGACTGACTGTTTTGTCATATATTCAAAATAAACTATTGTTAATTTTGCTCCGTCATATCAAAACAAAGGGGCGTCTTTCAAAACTATGCTAAATACATAAAAATCAAGTATGTTGTATACTATAGAAAAACTGGGAAAGCTCTGTAAAATGCCAAATATTCCACAGAGAAAAGATAGAGCCCTCAACACCTGGAAGTATTGTGACTTCTACTTAGAAAAAAAGGTACTGAGCTGACTTTCAAGAACCCCTTATGTGGAAAAACAACAGCAAATGTTAATGTAGTTGCTGTGATGGATGACTCATGCTTTCCTGTTTGTCACACAGAGTCTGTATGAGATATTTGAAAAACGAAATAGGTTCTATTGCAAATCTTGTTTCATATTTAAGGTCTCTTCTGCACAGAGGATTAACGCAGCTCTTTTTGCCTGTTCTGTTTCTGTACTCTGGGAGCAACCCTGGCCACTGATTGACAGAAAGCAAGTCCTTGGAAAGCATGGATACTTTGCTTGTATGCTGTGACATATGTGCAGACATATAATTTAATAATTGATGATGATAATTATATATTAATGGGAATAGTTTGAGGTTTTATTATGATTTAAAATAAGTGATGGCTGAGGATATATGAAAGGGAAGAGAGTCAAAAGATTGCTGTTGACAGATGCTGTTGAAGTCTGAGGGAGAGGACATACTTCTAAGAATCATCAATCTTCCTTTCTGCTAAAGCTTTCACATGTAGGGAATATTTCTGAGAATGGATCTTACTGACAAAAATAATAGTAAAATTCAATTTAAAAAAATACATTTTTTCCCATGTACAGTGACCACTTCATAATTGCACCATGACCCTTCATATGAGGAGCAGAATAATTGATGCCTTGATAGAACATTACTATCATCTCTTTTCTCAGAGCAACCAGATTGCTCAGGTTCAGTATTTTCTAACTAAAACTCATTTATATTTATCTTTTAAAAAGACATTAAGTGCACAGCTGTGTTTTCCTGCAGACTGCTGTGTTACAGGCTGCTGCTTTACTGATTGCTTCAAAAGGCGGTTCGCTGAAAGCAATTTTGTATCACTTATATTTATTAATTGAGGCTGTTGAAGGAGGTTTTTAATGTACTGCGGTCTTTATTGGCATATGAACTTAAAGAGTCCAGACTAATAATTTACATTGTAATTGACTGACTGTACACCCTGGCTGATCTGCTGTACTAACTTTCAGCAAGCAGAATACAGACAGGGCCAGAAATGGAAAAAAAAGAAAAAAGAAATGGGAAAAAAAAAAAGTAGGAAAAACCCCCCTGATACCACAAATTGTCATGGTGTCATTAAATGAGGATTTGAGAAATAACCATCAAATCTAGGAGTTTATTGCAACTTTCATTCTAAAGCTGTAACCTCCTGCATCCCCTTTCAGTATCTGACACCTTTGGAAGGGTTATGCAAAGGAAAGCAGTCCCTCAGCGACCAGTCTGTCTCATGCCCCTCCCTATGGAACACGTAATGGGTGAGGCTGAGATGGGAGCACTCACAGCAGCTTTACAGCCCTGGACAGTGCTGGGAACCATATGGCAGAGAAGGGATTTGGTTTTATGTCCTCATGCAATTGCTTGTTTTGCTTGCCAGCCAGGAACTGCCAGGCATACACTCCACTGAACATCAAGTTCTCACACTCTCACCTGACCCACTGCAGATTTATATAACCATCCTTCAAGAATGATTCCATGCTGCTGCATCATGTAATCCCTCAGAAAGCTCCTTCTCTCTGTTGCCTTTCTTTATCCTTAAGCAAGTAGTCTTTGATAGCATCTTTGCAAAATAAACTTCAGAAAATGTTGATACCTTAGTAATCCTTCTGGTTTGTAAACTCGGAATGGTGAATGACTTTGATTGATTTGGAGATAATTTGTGTCTCATATCTGCTGAAATCAGAACACCAGCGATAGATGGATTAGTTCCTATCTGATGGACATACCCATTAAAAGTCTGACAAAAGTCTCTAAATAGTGTAATGCAGAAATCTCTTGCAAAAAAAAAGCTAATGTTTGTTATTAATTATTTTTTTTAATTATTGTATTTTTAAAATATTTTAATTTTACTCATTTACTATTTGCTTTTCTTTTACTGAGAGCAAAAAAAGAACATTTTTTTTTTAGAACAAAAAAATGTTCAGTGAAAATATACTGCAAAAATATCTTCCAGATACTGCCTTAAACAGTTTTTTCCATTAGAGATGATAGCTACTATAAGCTATTCTTACAGCTTTTTTGAAACTACCACTCTGTTAAAAAATGCCCTTTTTTTCAGTGAACAATAGGATCTTCCTTCTTATTGTCAAGAGTTTTAGGTCTCCAAACTATTGTAAACTGAGTTTTCTCCTGTCCTTAGTAACTGACATCTTACTGAATGTCTGGGTAGTGTTTTATATCTGCAGAGCTTTTGGAGTTGTAAAGACTTACATCCTCAACATTGGGTGAAAAATGAAATTATTAAAGAACTAAAATAAAGCTCAAGTCCCTACCAAGTGGATACTGACACATTTTTTTAAAAGCTAAGAGCTATTACATTGTAGTAAAGCTTGGATTAATCTGAACAATCCCACCAGGAAAGTAGATACATTTTAGTGAAAAATTATATATATATATTCGAAAAAAAAATTACTCTTAGAAGAATCCTCTGTACAATTTCTGTAGAAGGCTTTGAAGTATTACAGGTTCTTCAGAAGGAAATGGAGATGCTCTTTATAAAGCAGTGGTGGGTGTTGCTTCATCCCGAGGAAAAGAGTGAATTGAGAATAAAAGAAATCAGAGTAATTATTTTACTGAAAGATGTAGTTGAGAAATAACCTACATAGCCTGTGAACAGCCTAAAGAGCTGGCGTTGCTTCAGTATCTTAACGAACCTGTTTGCCACCTAAGCCAACAGAACTATCCAGAATAACAGTGAAACAGGACACTGAAATACTAACTAAATGCTTATGATGCCAATAAGTCAGAAGCCATAGTTTTCATTTGGTGAACGTCTGTGTCTCAGTAGTGTCTACGGGAAAAAGGAACAAAGAGAATGTGTTCTCCTTCTGGCTAGTCTTTTGTGGTTTTGAACTTGCAACACATCTGTATGAGTGCATTTTAGGCAGGCAGGTTTACCAGAGAGTTTGAGATTTGTGCCTCTGCCCTTATCTTCTTGGTAGTCAGACACTGATGCTGAGCTCAGGTAAACAGAGTTATGTGCTGGCAGTGAAGAGGGAGCACAGGGAGCATTGATTTCTCTGCACCTGCCCTCCTCTGCACCCATCACCCCTGTGCAGTAATGCTGCCTGAGTAATCCTGAAGACCAGAGACAACGGCTTTCACCCTAGTGGTCAGGTGAGCAGCCAGAATTAAGTACTGTAGTCCCATTTAATTAGTGACAAGTGTATTTTGCTGTACTATCAGTTCTGTCCCTGTGGAGTGAAACACTATCTGGGTACCAAGTGTAGTTACTCTTGGCTTGGCTTCCTTCTGGAAGTTTCACAGCTTCCAGCTGCTATAAAGCACATTAAACAGGAACTCTAAAAGCAATTTAATTTTATTTAGGGTTATAAAAAAAAAAAAGGAGACATAGGTCTAGTGGTAAACCTGAAGTATTTAAAGATAGCAACAGGCCGTATGAATACAACTCCTGGCCTACCATTAGGGTAGGTCTCCCTTCAGAGAACAAGTAGTTGGTTTTAAAAAAAATTAATATTCAGAGCACGTCCAGTTCATCTTACCTGCTGGGTTCATTTTATTATATAATAAAATCAGATTTATTCTCCTTTGGATATAAAATATATAGCCATACAAGCATAAGCCATTTATAAGCAGTTACTTTTGCATGTAGCATAATGTAATACCTACTCTCTTAGGTATTTCTGAGGAGTATCAAATGTTACTTGCCAAAGGGCAGAGATAAAAAGAAGTGTTTTGGATCTGAACATTGTGCCTGGAGCTAATCACTAGTTATGCTGATACCTTTTCAGTTCTTCAGTCTGGAAAAAAAATAAAAAAGGAGACTAGCATCCTTTTCTGAACTTTTCTGAGTCTGGTAAACCTTACTCTCACTTTGTATTTTACTTACAGAATGGTCTTATCGTTGCCTGTTACCAAGGTTATGTGGATATTGTAATAGCCTTAGCACAATGTCCTCACCTTGATGTGAACTGGCAGGACAATGAAGGGAACACGGCTCTAATTACAGCTGCACAGGCAGGTAAGGCTCTCTGTATCACCTCTTACATACAAGGTCTTGAGAGGAGTGTGTGTTTTGGAATTTTTTTAGGAATTTTTTTTCAAATCACCCAAAGAAATTAGACTGCATAAAGTAATCCTGGCAAAGCCCACTCCCAAGTAATATTGTAATTATGTTATTTGAACTAATTAATCTACAGTAATATTTATCCAGTAGATTAAGACAGAAATAGCTATACATTTCTAGTAGATGTCATTAATTTAAAAAATAAAAAAAATCTTGTCCCAAGAGTGCATATACTATACTGCTTCATTCGTTTTAACTTATTTTCCTATGTTTGTCAAGCAGTAAGTGAACACTGTGGACGTGTAATGTGCTGTATTATTGCTCATACCATCTTTTCTCCCCTGCTTGTTACACCAACCTCAGTGGGTCTATAGTAGTTGCTGACTGTAGGAAAGTGTATAATCATTAAGAAATATCTGCTAAGACATTCTTCATCCACTGCATAGTTAAAAGCGAAACATCCTCAGCAGGACTTAGTGTTTGCCAGTGCTCCTTTTATAAGAGACTGATATTGACATGGACCATGTTAATCGTGATGCAAACTGGAGTGAGAGCAGGTTGAGCCCCAGGCTTTCTTTTATACCACTCAGCATGGTAACATTCAGTGAATGGGTATAACAGATCACTTAAATGTGAGAGAAACTCCCAAGAGAGTTACTAGTTTCAAGTGTACAATTAATAAACAATTAGTTGATTATTTTTCTTAAAATTGGAAGGCTGTGCTTTAGTCTTTAAGGGAAGCTTTAGTTTTCTCTTACAAGTGTTTCTTTTAACAAAGTGCTCAAGCATGTAAATCAGGAAAAATTTCACCAAGCATGCCATCACATTTTTATCCAAGGGCCACCCAGCTCTGCATCCCTGATTTCCTTTGTATCCCTCCAGCATGCTCCACAGAGGCAGTGACTTTCCAAGGAAATGCACACCTGGTCTTTTATCATGCTTCCTGACTGATGAAGAGTATGGGATGTTTGTGGAAGCTCGTGGGACATAGTACTCACTCCCAGACACTGGCTGCTTGAAGTAATTTACATCAGGAAATGTCAATGGACATTATGAGCCACGTCTAAAGATTGGGGCAGTTCCATTTTAATGGCAATTTAGTCACTGTGCCACTGGACATTTCCAGGTAGTACCCAGCTTTGCCTTATGTTGTACCAAAAAGCGAACTCTGCTAAAGAAGTCACTGCAAGATGGGTCTTGAATACCAGAAGAAAGAATTGTGACCACAGCAGTCACATTCATAGCAAAGTCATGAGTATAGCAGCTTTCCAAAGAGAGTGGAGAAGTCTCCAAACCACTAATCTACTTTTATTTATCTGCCCTAATATAAATTTGGACTACAAAAGGTTTAACACTGACTCCTTCCTGACCTTTATAACTCACGATAATGAGCTCAGAATTAATCCAGTGGGCTGACATTGACTTGACACTCTCTGCCAGGACTTGCTATTGATCCCCAAAGCAACTGGAAATGACTGCAGTCAGCAGAAGATTATACAAACCCGCAACAACTTGGATGTTTTCCCTGCCTGTGATAATCCTGAGCTACAGTGTTTACCCCAGTTATTTAATTAATTATCACAAGATGCCGTAGTGTTAATAGAGATTACTGTGAGGTTAACGTTGCAACCAGAGGAGCCACAGTGCAATAGATGCTGCTTAATTATTGCTGAATATTAAGTAGTGATGCTGTGCAGTGTATTATAAAGATCTGAAAACAAAACTTATATAAGCTTGCCTTTAGTGGAGAATTTATTTGTTGTTTGTTTGTGGGGTTTTTTTTAAACTTTAGGCCACAAAAATAATAACACTTTTGGCAAAATAAATTATTCTGAGGTCACTGTTATTTATGCCAAAAGTATGGGATTTTCTATGGAAAGTTTTGATAATTTAAAATTCTCATCCTTCAAAAAAACCAACCCATATCTAAAGCTGAAGTTTTCTGCATGGTCTGACCTGAGAACAACAGGTTGGAGGGATCAGTGAAAAGCAGTACTTTCTTAACAAGCTCACTAGTGTAGGAAAATAACCACAGACAAAGCCGTCTGCTTTGTGTCTAAATTTCAGGTTTGAAAATTGGTCTGTTCACTTGGTTTCTCAATATTTCTTACTTCTTATATCCCTTCGAAAAGAAAGCTTGCCTTCCAAAACTGTGAATTTACTGCAGCCTGCAGCAGGTGGTGCCCAGAAATCAGTGGTGATGTTGTTGAAGCAGAAGCAAAATCATTAAACATCATTACGAGGACAATGTAGAAAAAAATGGAAGATTGATACAAATGAATGATTGAAATAACAAGTGCAAAGAAAGAGAGAAAGGAGAGTGATTTAAAAAAAAAGGGACAAGGAGGAAAATTACCTTTTATTTTTTTTCTTCTCTGTTCTGCCGCAGACATACCTACATCAGTGTGAGGTAATTGGCACGCACTGATGTTCAGAGAGAGTTGAATTTGCTTACAAAGTATAGACATTTTATGTTACAGGGACCAGTTTGAGGCAAGGCTGTAGAGTTGTGAACACAAAATTGGAAGTTGTCCCAGCTTCTGTTCATTAAAAAAGACATGAGAACACAAACACCTAAAACACCCAGACGATAAAGCATTCTGGGTGTTTTTTGTTCCATCCATGTGTGAGAAAGCATTCACCACCCACAAACTAAAGAAAAATATTTTGCAGGTACAATTCAAAATTGCAATATTATTTGACATAGCATCTTTCTTACTATGCAGCTTATCTTTCTGCCTTTATTACACAGATTATTAGGTAATATTGTCATCATTATAGGCATTTCCTTTGTGGCAGCAATTAAGTGAATTAAGCTATTACAGACATCTGTGCTGATCTCTAAATATGGCTCACAGGGAGGAGAAGTGTACCCTTAGCATGCCTCTTCTGGTAGAAGATAGATCTGGCTTGCAAACAGCAAAAGCCTGATTTGAATTCAGTATCACCAAACTGGCTTAGGCCAGGCTCATTTATTTTAGAGCTGCATACAGCTTTCTTAGCAGACTATACATCACAGAAGACTCATCTGGTTTATGATTTAGGTACTTGCTGCTAGTGCACCCAGACACAGAAGAACCAAAGCAAACTTCATGGCCTTAAATCAAAAGTGTATGACGGATTGAACAAAAGCTTGGCATCTCTGAGTTTTGCTTTGAATTTTATATCTGTTTGAACTAGAAATCTGAAGCAGACCTCAGAGGATTGAAGATCTTGCAGATTAAAATTGAAGTGGTTCTCAGGAATCCCTGAGACACAAAACTTCTGAGAATCACAAACTTCTTAATTTTCTTTGTTATTTTATTGCTGGCATTTTTTTCTGTCTCATTTGTGGCCATCTGTAGTCCCCTGGAGAGCTGAGGTTGAGCAAGGTCTTTCAGGATTAACTTTTAGGATTACCCCAGTTTTACAAACTGTCTCTTACTGCAATGATACTTTTGGCAAAGGGCAGAACATCATTAGTGATGCAATAATTGCTGGAAAATCTTCCATTCTATTATTTCTCCTTGTTTCAATTTGTCTCTGGTTTCTGTGGTCAAAAAGCAGTATTTCAACTGTTCCAAAACCTTCATGAAGACACATGCTCTACACCAGAGAAACAACATGTCCTGCAAAATGCTTTGGGCAGAGATTCTGCCAGTACTAACCAATACCCTGCTAGGATTTGATCTTATGCCATGAAGTCAGTGAAGCTGAAGCCTCTTTATTGAGTAAGCAGGACTAGGTCACTTGATCCTGCCCTGAACCCAGTTCACTTTTGCTTTGTTCTTCTTGTTGTGCTTTGCTGAATCTTTGTATTTCATTCTCATCAAACTGCTCAAGCTACAGGGAGCTCTTTATTTGATTTTCTCTAACTCTGGAGTTTGTCAGCTGATCTGCACTATCTCTACACCTTCTCAGGTTTTAGGAGAGTCTCCAGTTATGCAGAAAGATAGTAGAGTACAAAAAATTATAGGAGAGAAAGATTAACACCTGCAAAACATCTTAAAATAATCAGTAAAGATTTTCTTAACTTGTTTTTCAAACTGAATGTAGGACTGTGTTGGTACAAAACGACTGTTGATTAAATCTACACCAGATGTGACACTATAGACTTTTTAAATTGTCCTATATGAATTATAATCTGCTTCAGTAACATTTCTAGATGAATTGGAATGTCATGCATCACAGAATATTCAGCTGGACTGCGGAGTGATATGAGAGAATATTTTTGCAGCTCCTAGTAATTAAATTGTGATTGTTGCAGCTGCCTGACAGACTGCATTATTTTATAAAGCATCATAAAATGATTGACAAGTGAAGGGAAAACTGTTTTAAATGAGTCATAATGGCACTAGCTATTCATCTGATAGTCCAATTATAAAAATTTGATGTCTTAATTGGTCTTCCAACCGTTTAGCCAGAGAGGTCTTCAGCTCCTCAGTATGCCCTTGCTGACACCAGTTATCCTCGCATACAAAGCACACAAATGGCAACAACAGTTGCTTTTAGAAACAGAACTTAAGTCTTTTTTTCGCTACCAAAACTGAACTTCAGCCCCATTTTCCTATTGCTGGTAAGTAGACAAGTGGGTTTACACTGTCAGATGGAAAAATAAAAATGTGGGATCCTACACAAAATAGTCCTTTTTCTCATTTCAGACCTGATACAGCTTTTTAGTATTATTGGCTGGAACAACTATGCGTAATCATCACTTTCTAATGAAGCACTCTGATTGTAAGGCTCAGTTTCACCAGGGGAGGGAAAAAGCTGAACCTCTGCAGTCAGTTCCCCCTGGTGATGGGCCATCCTTCCTTAAGCTATAGGGATTCCCTTTGCATTGCTGCTCACTGAGTCGAGAAACTGGGGCCCCTTGCAACCTCAGAGTGACCATCTGTGGTCTTCAACTATTCCCTTACCTTAAACCGACTTTTCAGAGAGGAGAGCAACTTCAGAGAAGGTGAGAACCCAGGTTTTCCACCTTCTATCTCAACATTCTGGTCACAAGTCAGTGCCACTTAATGCTGACAACAACAATTAGCTCTAAGGCTGATAACTGCAACGAGTGGAAGAGCACACAAAGAAAAGAGGTCTTATTAATTACCTGCATTTTCCAGTTACCAGAGCTGCAGGAGTAATTTTTGGTTTAACCTTGAGAGAGCACCTTCATTCTGTGACATATTTTCTCTGCTTTTTCATTTCTTTAAAGGTCACATAACCATTACAAACTATTTGTTGAACTATTTTCCTGGGCTTGATATTGAGAAGAGGAATGCGTTTGGATTCACCGCACTGATGAAATCTGCGATGCAGGGCCGAACCGAATGTGTGAAAGCCTTGATGATGGCAGGTATGCAAAGTGCATTGTTACTTCTTTGTCAGTCATACAAAAACACCAAGAAGAAAATTGGCTCTTGGGGTGTTTGCTCTGAGAGCTGCAGTGCAGCCTTCCCTGGAAATGGGTGCAGCTTTTAAATATGTCATAGACAAGACAGGCAAGGCATATGCTGCAGGTCCAGGGGCACTCAGTTTGCTTGTAGAAACTCATACAGGAGTTCCTCAAGAGCTCTCAGGGTGAGATTTATTGTCTCCAGAAGAGTTTGGGGAATGTGATCATCAAAATTTGTAGAAAAGGAGTTGGTGAAATTCATTGTACAGCTGGGAAAGAGCTGCAGGTCTCTTGCTGCCAGCCCTGCGTGTGTGATGGTGCAAGGGTGCATGATGATGGTGGGACCACAGCTGATACCGAAAAGTGGCAGAAACAAACTTCTTATTACCAATTTGTAGATATTAAAAAGGACATTCTTTATTCAGCATGCTGGATGTTCAGAGGATAGCTCCTCTAAGTGAATGTGCCAAATGACAGATGGATAGGGCCTTTTATTACACAAATGTCTTACATATTCATTAGGCATTCTGGCTTGCTTAATATGTGTTCGTAGTTATACTCCTACTGGAAGTCCTTCTTTGGTTCTTCTGGGTCTTCTTTGTCTTCTTGACCTCAGTTCTTGAGCAGGCACAGTGTCATTGTGTTCTGCCACCAAAAACTGGTGGATTATATTGTTCCTTATTTGGGCATTTTTGGAAACTGTGAATAAAGTTTCTATTTCTCCTATCACAGCCAGACCTCCACTTGTGCCTCCTGCTGGGACAGGGACTGGAGAGCTTTGCAGGCTCTGGCTTCTATCAGGAGAACTGGTTGTACGGGCCATATTCCACAGGGAATATCGGTGGGAAATTTGGTGACACAGATTATTTTCTAATGCCTCTACAGCACTGAGTTTGGTCTTCAGGTTTATGGGCAACAGGGCAGCAGCAGGTCTGTCTCTGCCGAAAGAAGAGAGTTGTGGCACAGGGAGTGAGCAGGTCTGTCTCTGCCCACCTGTCTCTTCACATCTGAGAACAGAAATTATGACACTTTCCACTGGCTCTTTTCTGCAGTTGAATTTCCAGATGTATTGTATTCCAGGTCCTGGAGAGGAGATTCAGAAGGTCCCTTGAGGGGCAACACCCTCTACAGGAGGAATCCTAGTATAGAGCATCTTTCAGCCACAATGTTACATGATTTTTTTAATATTAAGTAATTTGCATATAAATTATTTATAATAAAGAACTACCTTATATTAGTACATATTCTTGTATTTCTGTTGCAGATATTTGACACAAATTGAATATTATGGAAATGATAACAAATGGCACGTGAATATTGTTACTGTCTAGACCAAGAGTCCTACAGGCCTGTTTCATTGAGAAGGATCTTGAATAAGTAGTTCATTTCAGTGATTTTGCTGTCATGGAAGTCTAACCCCTCATAATCAAAATATTTAAGCATTTATCAAGCGTAGTAATATTACTATCATTCATTTCATAATATCCAGCTTCTAGACATTGATATGACACAGAAAATGTTTAGATGATACGATAACTGGCATATTATTTTCTGCAAGGTTCTGTAGTCTCTTACACTGGAATCAAGGCTTTAGAATCAGATAATTCATTTTAGAGTTTATGACAAAAAATTATGAAACAACTGTCAGAGCTAGAGTACTGCTAGAAACAGATGCACTTTCTGCACTAACAAATTCTTTGTGCAGATCCTAGTTCAGTATTTTCCAGTACCCATTATGAATCTTAAAGTGAAACTTCAGTTCTAAGGCTTTATGACTTATCAAATTAGCCTTACAGTGTCATGGCTTTCTTTTATTATCTCTAGATCTGATAGAAGCTTGTTCTTTCTGTTTGGGTCACTAGAAGCTATTTCACATCCTTTCAGCTTTGTAGATAACTCAGGGCTTCTTATTCTGATTTTTGTACAGGTTGTATTGATAGCAAAGTTCACTATTTTGGTTGCAGCATCTGGCATCTGAATAGCTGCCTTCTTGTTTCCATGATTCATAAGAAAACAGAATATTGGGAAGAACAAACCTTTAGTCAGTCAGAAAATGGCTTTCTTTATTTCTTAATCTCTGTCTGAATTTACCTACAGAAAATTGTATCAGCCTGTTTGTGCATCAGAGATAGTGGGGATACCAAAGACCATCCACTGACTAAAGAGGTGTAGAGTTAATATACCCTTGAGTTTCTAAATTGCAGTTTATATATATATTTTGGTGAGTATTTTGCAGTCCTCACTTTTTCAGTTCAAAATAAGGGCCACAAAGGAAATATGGTAAATTGCCTGCATCCATTTAAATATCTGAGTACTTTTTAGCACTGCAGAGTCTGGTGAAATGGAGGGAGGAAGATGCTCATTCAGAATGGATTTAGAAGTAGTTTGGGACTTAAAGGATACTGAGTGGCTGCTGACAATAAGGTGCTAGTGTGCTGAAAAAGGTAAAAGGAATTATTGTTAAAAGATTTGGTGAAGAAATCCATTTCAAATATAAACCAACCAAGGTCTATTTTAAAACATAAATATGCAGCAACATAGGGAGGAACACCCAGAATGGGTGGGTCTACTTGCACAGCTATAAAGCAGGCATGTGTGTTCGGAGAAGAGTTACAGCCAGGAGGTTTTTAAACCCAGTATCTGTTCAGTGGCTCGGGTAAGACCTCTGTTGATGGCCAGCTACTTACAGCAACACAGGAGGTCAGTAAAGCAAAGTATCTCACCTTCCTAGCTGCCTAAGCATGAATTTAGCACAGTCAGATGGGGGAAAAGGTAACAGCAATGTGTGACAGATGGTTGGAGCTGGATTGTGAAAGTGACTGCTCTTTCTGAAATTTGAGTTCCTGGAGGGTGGCCAAGGTCAATCACTACAAGATTAAGGCACTCTGAGACACTTGGACATAATGTTGCTCTTCAAAGTGAATCTTTGGAACATGTGAATTTGCTATTCATGAGTGCACAGCGAGCATGGGGGGAACCCGGTCTCTCATCTGCAGTTTGTCACAGGCTGCTGCTCTGCCAGGATCGCGCCACTGCCAGCACTCATCACACAAGCCAGCCAGAAATGCTGGTTGTTATTCACGTGTCAGGCCCTGCTGTAACCTCCAGTGTAAACTCACTGCTGCTTTAGTAAAGTTGTCGGATTGGCCATGGATCTGGAGACTGGGCTTTAAATACTGCCTATAAAACAGGTCAGTAACAATACCTGAGCTTCCTCACGCACAGTCTTTAAACTCGGGATATCAGTTTTGCATCTCAAGGGACATTAAACCTTCTTAATAAAATAGGATATTGATATCCTATAGAAGCATGTGTATTCAAACTAATTGTGCTGAAAATTATATTCAGGGCAACTTTTAGAAAAAGCAAGGTGAGTGGCAAGTGCAGTTTTCCTAAAAGAAAATTTGTAGGCTATACTTACACTGAAATGACACTTAGTTCAATAAGACTGCTGTCACATTCAGAAAAGGACATGACTATTCATGTCTGCTGCAGATGAGGCATTCTGCTGAATGATAGGTTGTTCAGGAATGCCTCTTGACTTGTACAGAAAATCAATACAATTATAGTAAATCACACCTTAAAAGAGATTTGATGATACAAGGTACAGAGTCAGCATTGATTCCTGTAGAAAGGTTGGGATTTCAATACTCTGTAGTATTGTTTTCTGAGATAAACTTTCCAAAACACCTGGGGACTTATCTGTCAGATGAAGTGGGCTTCTCTTCAAAGGGAGGTGAGCCAGAGCTGAGTGCAGTCCACAGGCAAAGGTGGGGAACCCCAATGAGAGCTTTCTCACATTGCTCCCTTTGAATAATTCTGATCCAAGGTCTCCCAGCTGCACCATATCAGAGCTGTAATCGCAAGCACTGGTCTGTAAATTTTATATTTGAAGACAATTCCTTTAGCTGCTCTTCTTCCTGTATTAATTCCTTGTGTGTTATATGTACAAGGAAACAACTTCCATGTAGTCTGCCATGGTCCCAGTCAGCTCTAGTGGGAAGGAGTACAGATCAAGGCAAGTGTTAAGAAGGAACTGGGGCAAGAGGTTAGCCTGAGATGGGAGAGATTCAAGGGTGGGAACTTTGGGTAGGAAGATTCAAAACATGCTAGTGGAGCTAGAGGGGGTTTGTTTGTATGTCTTTTTTTCCTCCCCACACTGGTTTAACTGTAACTTTTGCAGTCATCAAACCCTGCTGCCTCTGATATCTTGCCATCCTTTCTTCAGTCCAGAGCTAATGAACTCTTTGATTTGATTGACTTTTCCTCTTCTTTGCCTCCTTTCTGCTTTCCAGTTTGGGCCCCATGCTTGACTCCCTGCAGTGCCCCCGTGCTCACTCTCTCTCTGAGTGGTCCCTTCTGCAAATTCCACTCGAATTCCACTTAAACTGAGATCAGTTCTTTTGCTAGGGTTCTCTCTGTCCATATTCATTCTTGGTCTGGGTCTCTAGCATCTTTATAGGGATTTTCTAAGAGACTTAGGAATCAATTGTTACTTGATAGAGTTAAAACTGAACTTTTGATCACCTTCCCTTTATTTTCTTTGTTTTGCTGTAATGACAAAACATCCTTTGTGGGGAAGCTTATACTGAACCCATCACAAACTGGTTCCTAGTTACCATTCCTTATATCAAGTCCTCCTTATTCTAGTTTGAAATGCTGTCACCAGGAAAATCCACCCTGAAAAAAAAAATATCATGGTATTTCCCTGGTCTTTTCCTCAGGTCTCAGTCTCTGGACATCTCCTTCTTCCAAAGTAATGGGGCAGATTGTCTTTTCTTTTGTGACAAGGTCTGTGTAGGTCAGTTTTTGGTTTGCTGTTTGAAAATGATGCTTCATCTGGTAGAGAAGCCCTTCAATAAGTCAAACATTGTTCCCAGCCCAACTTTAAACTCTTTAAAGAACTCAAAAATTATCTGCAGGTCTGGGAGAGGCGAGGGAATGTTGCAAAGCTCTGTTACATTGAAAGCAGCTGGGCAAAGTGCCTGTCCCAGAGAACATGCTGAGCAAAGTCTGCACACTGGAGTGTGCTAAGCTCTGAGATCAGTCGAAATTCAAAGGCAGAATATAAACCAGAGGATTTTTAGCTTAAGAATATGTCTGTCTGAAATCAGAGTATTCATTCATTCTCCTTTTGATTTAATTAATTCACCTATATGCCCATAGAGTGTAGAACATCCAGATGTGTGTGCCCAGGCAGTGTGCCCAGGGTCACTTGGGTGCCATGCACAGGATATGTATCAGTTGTCAAGTCTTTGACGGATCTAAGAGATTCTTTTTAATTGTCGACTTCAATCTAGTTTTTGGACTATCTTTGGTACCCTTTAGCATTCACAAGCTGTAATGTGTTGGGCATTTGAAATAGTATCCTGCTAACTTCAACTTCCAAACTACTGGTTGCTGCTCATTCTGCAGCAATTCTCTTGCTGGTCCACTCTGTATTGAGCTTTCTCTGTCCTTTACAGAGCTCTTCTGTGTGAGTAGAACTGGAAACACACCACCCTCATTGACAAATGCCCACAGTCCCACACTAATACCAAAACTGAGAGGACTTCCCTGCAATTTTCTGGTTCACAAGGAATATGAATATAGTACTAAAGAAGTTGTAAAGGAGGAGAAGTGTGTAACCCCACTTGAAAGCAAAGAGTGAAGAACAAGGGCAGAAGGCTCTCTGTGGGGGCTTATGAGAACATGGAGAGATTGAAAGGAAGGCGGAGGGGCAGAAGGATGGAGAAATACACGAGAAAAAAAAGGTGATGGTGACAGATATGAGAGTTGGATGAATAAAGATCATAAATTGGGAATGGGAGAAAGACAGGCTACTAGAAGTCATTTCTTTCCAGGACCTAAGATTGTACTTCAGAAGTGTTGGCCTCTGCTGTCTAGCCTCTGTCCCAGCTGCCTCTTATGGCTGGTCATAAGGTCTCTTGGAAATAACAGCATGTTTTTGCTAACAATGGCTTCAATTCCTTAGGGCTGGTAATCTCAGGTAGATGAAACAACTGTTCTGGGCTCAGACTGAAGGTCCATCTCACCCATTATCTGTAGTCTGACATTTATGGAAATTTTTCTTACAATTAATCACCCTTGTTACCATCCTCTCAACATTTCCTAATTCTGCAGTGTCCTTTCAGAGATAACAGAAAATGAATTGTACATTTGTTATTTTGTCTATTCCCTCTTTTTAAAAATTTTCTATTTTTCTCCATTTTCAATGGTTTTCTAGAAATTCCTTGTATTTTATTTGCTGTTTTCACCCCTAGTGAACAATGAGCTGATATTTTCATGGAACTTGTCATCAGTAGCCCAAGATCTCCCTTACAAGTGTCAGTGATCAGTGTGAAGTTCAGTACTCTGTATGGGGAGAATTTTTGTGTACAGAACTGTTTCTTTCCATATTCATCACTCTTTTCTTCTGAGCTCAAGTGAATGGATTTTAAAATGGCAGCCAAGATTAAGTGCAGCTGAAATTCATTATTTAATTATTTGTATTGTTTAAAGAGAATTTTATATATACAGCTTTAATATCTTTTACTTTGTTTTAAATAAATCAGGAGTTCAGAAAGCCAGAAACCTGATCTGTCCTATTGCATGATCATTTTTATACAAATATTAGTGTGTATCTTATGTGATGTTTCCTTGCAGGGATCTGCCTGATTCATCTCTGATCAAAGCAACAGAAGAGTGGGTGTTTTCATTAATTAACACTAATTGCTNTTTTTTGAGGGGCAAATGTTCATGCGACTGACCCAAGCCGTGGACTGACTTCATGGGAATGGGCTTGTTTCACAGGAAGGTCAGAATCTGCCTTCATCATGCAAAAGCTGATGGACAGGCCATGCCCAGAACAGTTTTCTGATCAATATAAACCAGAATGGCCAAAGATGAAGGAACTTCTTGCCAAGGCTGCAGAGCCAAAAAGCTGTTTGCAGAAGATTTCTGAGTGCGTAAGGGCAGCTGTTTCATTCCACTCCTTCTATGGCCCAGAAGAAGATGGGGTCCTTGACCACATGGTGAAGGTGACAACAAGCCTGGGCAGTCCTTTCATTGCTCTGGCATGCCGGACTGTGTGCCCAGGCAGCCCACCCTGTGTCGGCAAACGCAGACTGGCTGTGCAGGAAATCCTTAGGAAACAGAGAGCAGAGGAGATCCGATCCCAAGACAAAGATCATGTTAGCAGCTACGAGAAGCTCTTTCAGAACTCCAAAGTCACAGTGATCCCCAAGAAGAAGGAACGCCGAGCAAGCCTGCAGCCCATCAGCATTGCAGTCTCTCAAGTGAACGCAGTAGCCACAAGGAAAGCAAGCCTCCTGCCACTCCACCTGCTTAGACGGAGCAGCGTCAGGCCAGGATTTGTCATCCCCAAAGTCCGTGTCAGCAAGGCTCCTCCACCCACCTTCCAGCCAGAAAAGACGAGGAGGAGGAGCAGTGCAAAGGATGACCCCTATTTGCAGATTCCCAAATGGAGATACAAGGAGCTAAAAGAGGAGCGGAGGAAGGCAGAGGAACAAGACAAGAACAGAGCAGCAGAGGCTCAAAAACAGAGGCAGGTGTCTCCTGCCCGATCCAGGACCTGATTTAAAGGCAGTTGTTTAGAAGGTTCTCAAGCTACTAGTCTTGTTATCTGAATAAGATAACAGGCAATGCCTTTGCGCATGCCCATTGCTCATGGAGCTGGAATATTGAGGGATGGCCTCTAAGGCACAGAAATACAGCAAGGGTTATGCCACAGCGTGTCTGATGGTGGAGCACAGAGGTATTTTGAGGTGGAAGACTTACTAAGTTTACCTGTCTGATGTTAACAGGAAGTTCTAAGTGGTGCAGTCCTCTTGCAGATTCCTGTTTTTCCAGCTTCAGGTGAATGACTGAGAAACATCCTGAAAAATGACATGTGTGTGAAAGGATTGTATTTTGTGTTTGTTCATCTTGTATTGGATAAAATGAAGGAGTTGTGCTTTTGACACTAGACATTGCTCCATCTCCTTCCTTAGGTAGATGTATTGCAAGACTTTGTAGTAATAATGAAAATTTTAAAATATACCAGAGTGTTGGTGGGCAGTGAAAATCCAGGTCTACAATTATTTTGGATATACTAAGCACTTTATTTTAATTCCAGTAAACAAAGTTTAATGGTAGGTGTTAAACTGTACAGCTCTATATAGGCTGTATGGATGCAGTTCTTAATGCATATTTTTTGTTCTGTTGAATATAAAAAGGGCTGCATATGAAATATCTCTGCAATTGAGGTATTCACATCTTCTGCAGGTATAAATCACAGGCAGGAACAGATTTCTTTGATGCTACAGAGAAGCTGAGATAATTTTGAATGCCACCATCACCTAAGATTTGGCTCCTCTGTTAGGTTTCCCTTTATCTGTTGTCTCTTCTTTAGTCTCAGGGAATTTTTTGTCTTTGCATTTAACTGTGAAATAAGAGAGATGGTGAGAAACAGGTGGGCTTTTTTTAGGTTGATACTTACATTCCTGTTTAAAAAAACCTCACCAGGTTTATTGTGAGCCTTTCCAGATTACAGCCAGGACAAGAAAATTATGCAGCTTTCAGAAGTTCAAGCAATCTTCCTAGGTACCATGTCCAGCTATACACTACGAGTATATAGTCAGAGATGCAGTACCAGGCAGCTCAGGCACTAATGTGGCCAGATGTCACTGTAAGCTTTGGTACTACAACTCTGGGTAGGTGCCCCAGAGAGGGCAGTACCTCACCCCTCTCTCTCAACACTGGGAGAAAACCTTCCCTAGTATGTAAGTGCATCTCCAAGCAGAAGTTCCCACAGATTGCAGCAGGTTTTAGCAGCAGTCAGTCTTAGCAGCATGCCAAACCCTGGCAGATTCTGATAAGGAAGGGCTGTAAACCTGCTGGTTGCTGAAAAAAGACTAATTCATAGAAGTAGAGGTCAAACACAAACAGCAAGTCATACAGCAGATCTCAGAGTAGGGTTTTGGGTTTTGCTCGGGCTTTGTGCCTGTTTGAACTGAAATGTGCTGTGGTGTGCCCTCTTGAAGGTGTTGCTGTGCTGGAAGCCAGACCCCAGCTAATGCTCTCACTGGCTTCTCCCTTCAATTAAAGAGAAGGGAAACTTTTCTCTCCTTTACTCCCACAGCACAAAGGCTGGCTGTGGTCTCACTGAATTTGTAATGAAACTGTGCATGTCATGGGAGAAATAAATTCAGTTGATTGAAAACTAGTGCTCAGATCAGTCCTACCAGCTCGCATCTGTGGGGTCAGGGCTTGACAGAGGTTATGACAGATGTCTGAAACAAGGATTTTTTTCCACACAGCCTGTTCTTTGTACTTCTTGCTGGAGTAGCTGTGCTGGCCAGACTGCATTGCCAGGTAGCCTCCCAGGTCAGACCTGAAGGAATATGCACCTGCTAATACACCTTCCCAGTGCTGTGAATATAAAGAGGATTTTAGTCTGCAAGTGCATCAGTGCTGTGCAATTCATAACACCAATTTTATAATGGTTTTGGAGTGATCAGAATATAAGCTGAACTTGTTACTTTGAAGAGTAGGAAGACAATCTTTTAGCTGTCTGTGGCAAAGGTATCAGGATGGATTTCAGATTGGTACACTGGATGAATGGTTTAACTAATACTTTTTGTTTACTGCCAACCCAGCATTTTGAAGATTTAGCACTCAGATGCAGTATCTGAAAGGCAACCTGTGCTGCAGGTGAGCACTTGAATTTGCACTTTCAGTATCACTTGCAAGAGACAGACAATTGACAGGTGCTCTCAGGGATTAACGTACAGTATGTTAGCACTAGGGGCTGAAAATAAAGCCTGTTTTCTAATCCTTTGTACTTTACTGTGTTTATGTGGATAAATATGTGATATTTCCATTAAAAGAGGCACAAGCTGCTAAACTTATTTGGCAACCTTATTCTTCAGAAGGGTTTGGGGATGTTGCCTTTCACTTTTCAGTGGATCTAAAAGCCTATTCACTTTCACCAAATGACTCATCAGCACCACCCGAAAGCAGTTTGGTTTCCCTGGAAGGAGTTACTGTGGCTTAACTTCCACTCCTTGTGAATTTTTCCATGGGAGTAAAAGAGAACCACTACAGTGTTGTCCCCCATCGGGCTTTGGCTGACCATCTGGGTGGAGAGAGAAGTTGTTGCTTTGCTGATCTGTGGCCACACTGCTCTGCTGCAAGCAGGTGGTCCCTTGGCATCCTTACCACCAGTGTGACTTAATTTTGCATCTGTGCAAAGCTTGGCACTTGCTGATTTTGGAAATGCAGGCACAGGAGGTCTCTGTGCCCTCATTGCCTTCCTCCCCTGCTGCCTCACTGCCCCCAACTGTCTTCTCCTCTTCATCACTGTCCTCACCCTAAGTGCTTGCACCTCTTGCTCACTGTTTTTATTGTCCATCTGAAGGTTGCAGTGGGCAAAGCTCCCACAAAATGTAGCCCTTGAAGCCTGTGCCAAACAGATCATGGCAGAGGAGGAGGCACGCCTAGCTCTCTTTCAGCCACCTGCCCTCCTTGAGCTCTTGCCACCAAGGAGAATTTGATTTCAGCTGGATCAGCACAAATAGAGTGTTTTGATTTGTTTTGGGGTTTTTTTGCTTGATTGGATTTTTTTTCCTGAGAAACCCATAGCTATGAAATGCCAAGGGATACTGGCCGTACTTCAGGTTGTTCCTGGTTACTCCAACAGCACAGTTTACCTCCTAAAAAAGAGCACAAAATGCTTGGCAGCACCTCTGGGCAGCTGGAGCCCCTGAGGGAAGGCAAAGGTGCTGCTGCAGAAGGATGCTCCCACAGAGACAAAAGGGCGGAGGAAGGTTTTCTCTGTGCATTCAATGCCAGGCTGCAGTCTCACATGTTAGTGGCAAGGATGCTCCTTAACCCCATGAGTGAAACTGGAGCATGGGCTGTGTCTGCCTTCACAGCCATGGCTTGTCTCAGTACACAGTGAGCATGTCACCGTGATGGTCACTCATAATGAAACTCACAGCCCGATGGGCTGATTTAATTCTGTGGTAAGAAACAGTGGTGGTAGAAAGTGAAAGTCCAAGTGCTTCCCAACATTCTTGAAAATTATATTGTGCTCTCACCTCTGGTGAGCAATGATGTCTCAAGGAAAAGACCACTATAGAAGGTTTTTTAGTTGGGAACACAGAATTACATGCAATTGGCTCCCTGTGTGATTATATGTTATTCATTTGGGGCTTTTTTATGCCAATGAAAAATTATTCCTTAAGCCTTAACAAAAATCCCTACTGGGCCTCTTCACTGAATGCCTTTTTTTATTAGTTCTGAATTCTCATGCTGTCTGCTAATAGAGAGATATTAGAGCAGCTGGTAAAAAAACACCTTGAATAGAAAAATGGCATACGTATATGAAATGTTCTTTGAGGCTATTTCTTTTTTATCACCTGCATTTCTGCAGAAAACTTCCAAAAGCTGCGACTGAAATTAGGACCAAATAAGTTGAATAACAGGAAACATTATATAGGCCCTTCCCTGCGTACCTGTGCTAAAGATATTCAAGGTGCCCAGGCCTGCCCTTTAGAGAAATAATGCTTGGCTGTAGGAGCTGAAGACCAGAGGCAGCCTGCAGGGAGGTGGCAGGCTGGCTGTAGCATACACAGAGATCATACAATGAAAAATTGAAATCATCTTGTGCAGAAAAGGAGATGTCAAGTAATTGATTTAGTTATGGACATACTTCTTAAGTGAGTCCAAGGTTGCTCCAGTCTGTTAACAGGCAGGCCAAGGGGTCATTTTTTAGGTTTGGAAACACAAACCAGAGCTTCAAATACACTGTGAGGCAAAGGCTTCCTCAGAAATAAAACTGTGTAGTGTAACCAGCTCACACAGGGATAGTCCTGCATCAGCTCAGTTCAACTGGATAACCCTCAGGAGCTGTGAAGCTTGTCCATCTGATGATCCTGGAGACACTCTTTCTCTAGAATCTACTCCCAACCCAAATGAAAAAAACAAAACATAACAAACCAAAGCAAACCCTGCTACACATCCCCAGGTATTGTCTCTCGCACCATCTTTTCTGCTTGCAGAAGGTCAAGGGGGTTATTTCCAGGGAAAGATCGTTTGGAAAGTTCACCAAGGAACAGGCCAGGAAAATTGTATTCAGAAATGTAGTGTTTGAAGGGTTTATGATCACAGCTCTCAAGTCATCCAAGTCAATAAAATAAAGTATTCATAGATACCTCCAAAAATATTACAGACTATTGCAGTATTACGAAGGAAGCCTGGAGGAGCCACATGGCAAATTAGAAGGGCCAACTTATCTTGCTTTGGAGAACAGGAATTTTCTTCTGTCTGGAGAATTCCTATGTGCAGCTAAATACAGCATTTATCTTCATAAACTCTGGACCCTTTTTGCTTTGTCTGTGGAGCTGCTGACCACTGGGGTGCATAAATGAAGTCATCCAGATCCATGCTTTGACCGAGATGTGTTTTCAAATGTTAATTACGCTAAATAAAGATATACTAGACTTGGCAAATTGGATGCTCTAAATCAGTTCCCTACCCATAAAATACCTATATAATTAAATGATTTAATGATATTAAATTAAATCGTACCTATAAAACTACTTATTGGTAACACAGTCATACATGTACGTCTTTCATATGTAAAGCAATAATTTTATGTATACATTTACAAATTTCTAAAATATATGCATATAAAAACTTCTTACCTCCCAGAGATAATGTGGAGCACTCAAATATGTTAATGATGACCATCTCTAAAAATGCTAATATGAAATAATTGTTCTGTAAAAGGAACAAGTCATTCAGGGTATAATATGGAGGCTACAAAGGGAAAACAGACCAGCTGTCTTTTCACTGAACACTATGGAGCACTTGCACGTGAAGAGGAAAGGGATTATGTGAAAAATTGTACTTCATTGGATAATTAAAGTTATTATGCATAATAATTTTGCCTAATCAGGTTCAAATTTGCCACTACTCTTGGCACATTTGAATTTACAATCGTCATAGGATGCTTTTGTGTCTATAAAACTGAGCACAGGTTTGTGGATAATTAGTGGGCCAAATGCTGCTGTTTCAATCCGCTCTCAGGAAAGCAGAGGTTGGAAAAAGAGGTTCAGGTGGTTCATTTTCCCTTTCCCATTGTAGCAGCTTCCCACTACTTTGCCCAAGCCCTTCCTCCCAAACAGATAAAAAATAAACAGAAACCCTCAAGAGGCAGATGTGCAGAATCCATGTCACAGGTGCCATCCTGGATGCATTCAGTGATTTCTCATAAGGCATGACACAAGCAGGGAGCTCCTGTAAATGTGGATCAAGAAAGGGGCACAGGAATTGTTTCAACATCTCTTCTCCTTGTGTGTGCACGTGTGTGTGTGTGCCAGTGGTATTTTTGCTCTTGGTGCCATAGTAACTAAAGTCAGCTTAGTGCAGCTTTAACCACCAAAGCTGCTGTCTGAGTCTCTATACACAGCTTTCTGCTGACAAAGGTGATAAAATATTTACTTTCTTACCAGTTTTACTTGTGTTTGCTGCCATTATTCTGAAGCCAGTTTCTTGCAGAAGGCAGTAGCATGGGGATGTTCTGCATTACTGTGTGAGAGAGTTAATAGGACACAAATCAATAAAAAAGTGGGGAATTTCAGTAATGAATGACCCCACTAAAAGTTCTGTTCCAATACAAAGTGAAGTAGTGTTTCAAAAGAATATACACAGTTGTACTGAAAGCAGACATGCTGTTTTATTGGCTTGGCTGCTTTCCCAGGGAAGTGTGGAATAGCTGTCATGCAGCATTTACTCAACTTCTATGAAAGGGAAATGTGGCACTTTGACCTGGCATCCTTTTCCAAAAGTTGCAGCCTCTTGAAGTGCATCCATGTGAGTGAAATAAAACATTTGTTTGGTGAGCAATAGAACAGACCAGCCATATTACACTAATTTTACTTTGTTTTCCTCTCAAAAATTTGTTTTCAACTAACATGCTTTGTTAAAAACATACTTTCTGGATATTTTACATGATCAATTTTTCACCCGTGAATTTTGAAAATTGAGTTTTATTCTTTGCATGATTGACTAGATTATCCCTTTTTTATGTTCATGGGCACAATGAGCAGTGTTTGCCTGTGGTTTCCCAGCCAGTCCAAGGCAGCCTCCTGCAAGACCTTGTTTAGGCTTACATAGGGTTTCCTGTACCAGCGCTCCTAAGAGTCTGCTCCTGGTCTTTGCTAGAAGAAACTGTCAGCTGCTGAGTGTCTGAGCCACAGGAACCAGGCTTTGCTGTGTGACAGCTATGATGGGCACTAGTTTTGGTTGTATGCTCAAACCAGGTTCTCAACATTCTTGGGTAATCACTTGCCCAACAGTTTGCCCCCTTACAAGCTTTAAATACCCTGAAGTATCTTAGGGTTTCCATGACTGCCTAAGCTACTGTGTTCAGAGAAAGCCAAGGAAAAAGTGCTGTGTGTCAGCTGTCCAAAGAGGAAATAGCCACGCATGGCATGGCCTGGTCTGTATCTGAAAACAAAACCAAAAAACCCAGTTGAGCTGGTTTAACTGAGAATTAAGCTGAACAAATATGCACAGACTCTCTTGGGTTGGTTTTAATCAGGCTAATATTCACTTGACTTAATCAATCAGAACCATCTTGAGATTAAAGCGATATAAATCATTCATCATGAAATCAGTTTCTATTCAGAGAGCTGTGTCAGCTTAACTAAGTTGTTTCCAGTGGAGAGGGCTGTCTTGCCACATCCTTGACCTGGGGGAAGGCTTTGACCTGGGCTTTCTTCTAACCTCTGCTGGTTTCCTTGCAGCTTTCATTTTTTCCAGTAAGGTACTTGTTTCTCTCCACAGCTTGTCATTGATGAGCTCTCTCCCACACATCAGTAGCATCTCCTGGGGCAATTCAATGCCTCCTGCTCACCTTCATTTTCACTACCAGGGCTCACAACTTTCAGGAACCCTTCCCTTCATGCTATCCCCAGCCCCATGCTGCAGCTTTACTCTCTCATTTGGATTTGGGAAACTCTAAACCCCCACATTCAGCACTGGGTAAGAGCCGCATTGTCACTGTCCTCCGCAGAGAACTGCTCTCTTTCCATCAAGTAAAACACTGGCTTAATCTTTAATTCAAGGCTGTCTATTGAGGATCACAGCCCCAGCTCAGGAACAAAGTGAGCCTGACAACAGTCAGAGGCAGAAGATGAAATATTAATCCATGCTTTCGTGACATCCAGACTGGATTATAGTAATTCGCTGTCTGCAGGTCTCCCAAGGCCGCCTCCTACAAAACACGGCTTGTACAGAAGCCAGCCAACCATGCACCGCAGACAAACAGCCCACCTCCCAGACTCTAAGCTTGGGGCTTGTCGTGAGACCTCTGCTCCTTCTTTATCTCCAGGTATGCTCTTCAGTTGCCAGGTGTAGATCGCATTCAGAACTGTAGCTATTTTTAGTGATTAAAAAAAATCCAATCCCAGCTTCAAGATGTGTGAAAGAAAAAAAAAATGCATACAATCTAAAAATATGGTAGGAAAGTTCTACAAATATGGTAGGCAAACTGGCTCTTTGTCCTGTTTTTCCCACCAAGGGGTCTAAGATAAATGAGCATCTGCTGTATAGTAAAAAGGACACTGAAAGCTTTGCCTAGAAATTCGAGACTAAAAAAGTTTTGCATTATATACCACCGCCATGCCCTACTTTTCTGAAGAGTTACAGCCTTTGAAGATTCCAGTGGGCTATTTAACAGATTTATGAAGTTATGAAAGTGAAAGTCAGGTCTGTGCTGTTTAAATGCCATTAAATCCCAGTGTTGCCGTTTCCCATTAGATGGGCTCTTCTGAAAGCCTTGTGCCAGCCGAGAAGACACATCAGAGGATGCCGCTTAGAAGGAATTTAAATGAACTCAGGGCAGGGAAAAAGAGGAGGGAGAGGCACAAGCAGTAACTCAGAAGCACCAGTAAGTCAAACAAAGTCAAGATCTAATTTAACAATGATCATCCCCAACCAGAGTTATTTAAAAATCACATTAGTGTATGGACATGAGCCTTCTTATAGAATTGTGGATTTATACCCACTCAAAATAGCCTTTGGATTTCTAGACCCAGGAAAGAGCAAAGAAACCCTTGTGGCCTGAACGTTTCTTCTCCATGCCAGAGCAGGCATGTTCATCATGCCACATTTACCAAACCAAACCCAACCATGCAATAATAAAGCTTATGAAATGAGTGCAGGGTGCTCTCTGTACACATTGATAAATGCTTTAGGAGAATAGCAGATATTACACTACTTTTCTAGTCAGGGTGAGGCTGCTTTTTAAACAGGCTGTGCAGTATTCAAGCATCAGCTTTTTCTCAGTTCCTTTGAACTCATCAAGTTGAGACTGCTGGTGTTTGGGTGGGATTGTAAAACCTTTCTAGGCACCAAGGGAGAGCCATGAGCCAGCATGAAGCAGGTGGTGATAAACTAGGTACTGGGGATGGTCCAGCCAGCTAAGCCCAAGTGCTGTCACAGGTTGGAGGAAACGCAGCACTTTTCCATCTGATTCATACAAAGTTATTGAACTAAATATAAAAATTAATACTATGGTCAGTACAGAAGTCAGACACCTTATTTTGATATTTACTTGAATGTATTTTACCCTGCTTTCAGCTTCAGCTTTAATGATGCTGCCATCTGCTAACTTTGGGTTAGCAGCAATGCTGTTAAGACACATAGAGGTACTTGTTTTCTTAGAGCTAGTTTCAGGCAGTCTGAAAACCTCTATGACACTACACTGGTTACACTGCTCACATTTTCAGGGTGGTGTCAAGAAAACCAGTCATGGGAAGAAGTTTAAGTGGGAATTCTTGAGCGCTATGCTATATCCACACCTCTGCAGCAAAGTCTGCACCCATGAAATTCTTTGGGAGTCACTCATACCTTTTCTAGGATTTCTTGCAAAATGTTTCTGCTAATTTCAATTATATCCACATCTTTCCTTTGAGAATATATCTACTGCGTCAGGCAGTGAATGCTGGGATGCTGTCAGAACATGTAGCTGTTGTTTTTTTTTTCACGTCTGTTTTCACAGGCAAACCCTATTAAATGGTAACAATAAACCACATGGATTTTACTGGTAAGCAATCAATTTCCATGAAAGATAACAAAAGCTTTCACTGAAATGGGCTAGAAATCCAAATCCCTTAAAATCTGAGTCTGTATTCTAAACACCATGCTCTAGGCATTGTTGTAAACACTGCTTATTGAGGGACTCAGTGGATACTCTTTTTAGGTTACTCATAAGCATCACCAGCAGACGTCATCATATGTGGTATATAACCCCACATATTTTATTTCTGGTACAAACTCAAAACATATCCCGTGGTCCAGAACAAAACCCTCTTTTTGGTCCCTCTCCCATCAGCTGCTCACCAGCAATAAACCTTCCCAGATCTCCTAAAGAGCAGTGCCTGATGGCTGGATGCTGCTGGTCACCACAGGCACCTCTTATGCTGAGATGCCTGACCCCTGAAGACCATGCAAGGCAGTGTCCTGAGAAGTGGCCCTGGCAGTGGTCCTCCAAACTCGTACATCAATAACACTGGGGTGTAAACCTCACTGAGGAATGGTACAGAGATCATGTTTTGGTCTTCCATGTGGGCCTCTGGCTGAGACCTGAGGCTGGGCACTGCATCATCCACAGAACTCAGTGGGCGACAACAATACCAGGAGACTCACCTCTAATACAAAAGAATCTTGGGAACACTCAAACCCACTGATAGTTTATAACATCTTTTAGGCTTTGTTGTTGCTCCAAGGAAGCCTTGAAAATTCTTGTCTTTGAGTAACTAATTGTTTTTCTCCTGATGTACAAATGTCTCTCATGCCTAGTCTCTCCCAGCTTAGCCAACTCCAGGGGAAATTTCTGAGCAAAGCCATTTAAGTGTTACTGTTTTTCCCCTTGCCAAGAGGCTGTCATCTGGGATGTCAGCAGCAGCAAATGCACAGCCAGGAGCAGGCTACGCCCCTTCAAGGAGCGCAGCTCCAACGGTCAGGAGTTCTGGGAAGTGGGAGAGGGGAGTTTGAGACAGCAGTCACCAGATGACTTTAAGCCAGTGCAGTGATCTCTTCTGCAAGAGCTGAAGGGAGGAAATGATGGGCCCAGGCAAGTGAAAGCCACTAGGTGCATAATAATGTGAGCTGCATTCACTCCTTGTAAGAATTGCACCTTCCTTAAGAGGTGTCATTTCTGCTCCATCCAGCCCCAATTTCAACACTGCCAAGGAATTTCTAAGAAGGCTGTAGCATTTCTCTCTCAAAATATCAAGATTAGAACAGCCCAGCTGCTGCAGCATCACAACATTATTTTTTGTTTGTATCTTCCCCAAATGCTGCTTGTCTGCCAAACCATCTCTCAGTGAATCTCCAGAGAATGCCTACTGACTCTCACATTCAGTGACAGTTTTAGGGAGTGAAAAGATGTGAGTTCAGCTTGAGGTCTCTCCCCTGGATGCTCTCCCAGCCACTGCTTTTAGACACCTCCCCAGATTTGGATGAGTTTTCACCCCTAAGCAATACAGCCCACCACAAAACAGTATGAGTTACTACACCAAACTTAATCTGTGGCTTTGTGAGGCACGTGCAGGAGCCAGGCCATGAAGTGGCATGATAGGTTGTCCCTGAGAGTGGCAGCACTGGAGAGTGAGATGCCAGCAGACGAGAGAGGCTTATGTTAGACATTGCTGCCTCTGAGTGACTCCAGATCCAACAGGTTTTGCTTGCAAGTGAAGTCCCTCCTCCTCCCTCTTAGCTGGTGTTTTTGTGTCCTCCCTTGTTGTGGCTGATGGGAAGGGCTGTGAAGCCAGAAAAAGTCTCACCCAAATCTGCATTGATCATGTTGAAGTGATGCTCCAGCCAACTCCAGCAGATGCTGTCAGCAAGCTGCAAAGGGATTGAATATTTCTTCTTAAGAAGCATTTCTGTTAAGTTTGCAGAATAAAAACATGTTCACCTCTTCTTTTACACTTGAAGAGCTTCTGCTGCACAGCTGATGAAAGGCAAAAAGTCTTCAGTTCTATTGTTATTAATACCAGTGAATATGGCTGAAAATACACAGGGCTCATATTCATTCCTTCCTTACATTACCTATTAGAACTATAACGCTATCAAATTAATGTTCTCCATTTACATTGGCTCTAGCATTTTACCTTGAGTACAAATGCTAAGCTATCAAAATGCAGTGCTCATAATGAACACAAAGGTGCCATCTTTATTTAGACACCTTTCAGAGTAGTGGTGCTGGGTCACTAATGCTATTTAGAATTGCTTCTCAGAGTAATTGGTGTATCTCTCCTTCCTGAAGTGCTGTGCTTTAATCTTTTCACTCTGTAATATCAGCCACAGAAATATTTGTATTTTCAGAATATAAAGGACTATAGATCAAGAGTGAAGTTCCTGCTTGAATCTGACTATTGAAAGCATTTCAATAACACCTGCAGGCTGAGCAGACATCTTGCCAATTGTTTTGCAGTTTTGCTTTATTATAGGCAAAGCAACACACAAATAAAGGAGAAACTGCGGAGCAGTAACCCTGGGACTGCTTTTGTAAATTAAAAAAAAATAATTTAAAAAATATATGTTTATATATAATGTTTATATAATGTATATAATCATACCTCAGGTAAGGTCTGTCATAGGTTTTATGTTTGTTTCTGCTGAATAAGGAGCACCTGTTTATTAGAAACTCAAAAATTAGCCTATTTTCCCCCTAGTTATTAAAATCAAGTCTACAATTATGCAGCATATATATGTCGACATGTACATCTACACCTGTGTGTTATAACAGTTATTTTTCCTCCCCTTCCTATCTAGTAAGCTAATTTACTCTGAAGCATTTTGTTCAATTGTTTTCAAAATAACTCATGTTTTCACTCATCATCTTTTCTTCTAAACTTGCTGTTCCAGCAAGGAGGGCTGCACAGATGCTCCTTCTTCCACGGAGCACTGTCGAATTCCAGTGTTCCATTTTTGAAATCATGGGGCCCACACAATGACAGGCTGGGATCATATTTTGCATGACAAATTTCATTTCACTCTCAGAAGCCAGGGCTTTATAAATCATTTGTCAGCAAAAAGCCCATAAATCAATAGTAAAAAAGTGGCTTAGCAGCAACCAAGCTGCAGAACTGAGGATGGGACACAATGATCTAACACTGGCATTCCTCTGCAGAGTTCCACAAACACAACTCACATAAAGGAAAGGATCTGCCTGCAAGTGTTCTCCACCATTTTTCAGGTTGATAGGCTTTACAGTGTTTGAGAAGAGAGACATTTGGAGGCCCCTACCTCCCTCATGTAAAATATCTAGTTTGATACTCCAAACCTGCGAAATAAAACTGAACTTACCCTAATTTCTTGAAGTTAACAGGACTCGAAATACAAAGTAGAAATCCTCTGAAAGATTGGTGGCCTGCAGGGGATGGAAAATAACTGGCTTTAGAGGAGCCTACGTTTGTAGGAATTCTAGATCTCCCAGTAGGGATCTGTTTAGATGATACTGGTGAAATTTTCCATACTCTTTAATGTATAGCTTTTGCATTTTAAGATTCTGTCCTTTAAACTGCACCCACTGAACAAAGTCATTCCTGTTGTGAAGGACCAACTGTGACATGGGCTGCACACCCTGACAGTCAGGTACAAAACCTGGTGGGTAAACAAACTACACATATGACCCTGGGGAAAAGGTATGGGTCATTATAATAGTCCAATCATGTTCTATACATTCTATAAGTATTTATCTTAGCAACAATCAGCTGATGGCATACCAGCTATCAGAATGCAAGGCAGAGCTCTCCTGCTATGAAGTTTCCAGTGTATATGTTGTAGGAGCTCTTCAGTGCAGTGGAAAGCAAGGCTGAGTGTTTAAGCAACATCCTCATAATAAGCTCAGTTGAAAGGCTTATTTAAGGCTTCAGCCTTTCATTCCAAACCCCTCCAGCTGTCACAAGTGTCACATCAGCGGCAGGCTAATGTTTATTATGTTCTGGGTAATAAATCAGGCCCTAAAAGAATTCTTGCATTTGCTATTCATTATCTTTCATCCAGAGGGAAGGAATTAGGGAAGGAATTAGCTTCTAATGTGGGCCTTTTTATTAGCAACACAGTGAAAAGCTACCTGAAAAAATGGTATTTTAAGTGTTCACCCAAACTCTGTGTTCCAAAGAATCTGATCTGCCATTGCTTAACATCTCTGGGGTAAATAAAATCTTACATCTAAGGTTTTAAAATTGATTGTTGTCTTTGTAGGTACACACACATATGAATATTTATTAGATCTCAGTTCAAATAGAATATATCTTGGTTCCACATCCTAAATGCACATATACCTAGTGCTGCTTTTTGTAGTAAAGAGTGATAATACATATTTTCTTATGCTAAACTTTGTAGGTTTGAAGAACCAGAAGTTTATTAAAATATGTTTGCATTTGCAGATTTGCCTCATTCAAAGGCCTCTCCCATGCAAAAAGATTCAAGGACATGTAGATTTACAAACCAAAGATTTGTCCTTTCAGTATGTAACTAGGCAGTGGAAATTGAGGTCACTAAACAGCATAAGAAATGGTCAGTGTACAGTTCTAAAATGATAACTTTGTTTCATTGCTCTCATCATCTTCTAACAAGTTTTACAGAGCACAACTGTGTCCACTTCTATGCTGATCCATTTACTATTCTGTTTTTAATACTTAAGGGTTACTGCTGTAATCACAGTTCCTGTTCACTGCAGATTTCAACAGATCAAAAAGTAAAATGAAGTGTGTAATACTCCACCAGCATGCACCCCAGTCTGCTGGTCTCCAAGAGACGAAGTTACAAGAGCTTTAGCTTACTCAGAGACACTCACTGCCTTGTTACAAGCCCAGCAGAGCCACCCTGCCACTGTGGACAGACCTGCCTGGAGCAGCGTTGTGGAGCTGAGAACCAGAACTCCCCTCAGTCCCTGCTCCTACAGTACTTCAGTGAATGCATGCCAGGACAACAGAGGGAGGTGAAAGAGACCCAGTCCACATGTCTGCTCTGTCCTGCTGTCTCAGGACTACTATCCCTACTGCTGTACCCACCTGCAGGGCCTTCCCTGGCAGCTGAAGGCTCACACCTCCCTCCCTTGTGAACTACAGCTGTGGGTGCTCCCTTTACTCCTTGACCTCAATCAGCATCGGAAGCCGCTGTCTGCGACTTCCATCTGTGAAAATCTGCTCACAATTCACAGAAACAATCACGGATTAGAACAGCTTTTTAAAGGAATGAAGCAGGAGGTCAAGAACTCAAACATGTGGAAAGTTAACCCCCACTGCAGAGTGAGATACATCACTTGAAAATTAAATAAACGTTAAGATGAGTTGTACATGACTGTACTTTTTTTTTTAAATACCAAGCAAAGTTTTCAGTTAAATACAATAGGCTCACAAATAAGCATAAAACAAGGAGAAAAGTGATACCTCTCTTCCTTCAGACCCAGACACGGGTGCGCTGGTGAAATTTTACTCAGAAAGGCATTGAACATACCTGTGGCTTCAGCAGTGTCTGAAATGTGACAAGATATTTGTTATTTCGGCCACAGCCAGCATGCAGAGGTTAGTGGCTAACTTCTGCTTTTCATTTTAACTAAGTCCAGTGTTCTATATCTCAAGAGCCACTCCTGCTTTAAGAGGGAAGCCAAGTTAGTTGCTGAGCTCTCCAGTGCCCTCACTCCTCTCTGTGCAAGAAAGCGATGTCACTATCCATCTTAACATGGTATCAGATACCCATTGCTACCTGAGACAGCCTACTACAAATGGCTTGTAAGAAGTAATTTCACACACCTTTGTAACTTGATGCTTCTTTTTGAGCCAGAAAGGATAAAAAAATTTTGCTGAACCAGCTTTAGTCATGCCAGGGTGAGAAGATACCAAAGGTAACACGACGTGTCCTTACTGATGCTGATGGTGAGCTAATGTCTCATTAACAGCTAACCAATTTTTATAATCCTTAAAATCACTGTGGATTACTAATGCTTTTGTTTTCCTAAAGCTACACGTGACCTACAGAATGCAAGCCACTCAAGTTTTCTAAAAATACCTCCAATGTAAGCTGGACAGCAGAGATTGTATTCCAGGGCTTCTTTCAAGGTCACTTGCAAGATGCTTGTCATGGCTTTAGTATCTGCATTTCAGTTTTGTCGCTGGCAGTGCTGGGAGTGTGTTTTACAAAAATTCATCAGCATTCATGCATGACCATCAACCCCAAACAGTAAAAACTACACTCTCAGAAAAAGGTAGCATACTCTTTTTCTCACCTCTGATCAGCATTCTGAAGGGAAAGGAAAGAGTCTTTGCAACAGAAATTACTTTGTTCTTGGGCTGTTTTGTCAAATGCAAAGCATTTCACCTCTCCTCTCAGGTTTTCTGAATACTAGTGCTTCCATTTTACAAAAAGATTCAAAAAACAGTACACACTATAGTCTCTTTTCTCATAGGGGACAAGGAAAACCAATAAAATGCACATTCTTGAAGGAGACCCAAGAACACTGTGACAAGTAAAATACAAACCTCTACCTTCCTAAGAAATCACTTTTACTATTTCATATAATACAATCATGTACAGCACTTACCAAAGATTACAGCTACAATGTAGATTTACTTTACCCATCTGTTGAAGAAATCTGAAGATTTACTGCTGTAGACTTGACTCAGTTTCGTCTCATGAGGGCTCCTCCAGTCACTATGATCTACCTTATCCTGCATACTTACAGAACAGATGTTAGCTATTACCAGTTATATTTAAGTGTCTTTATCTTGTGAGGGAAGAGGTTTGTGTGCCAAGAATTTAAGCCAAAGCAGAAACTGGTCTTAATTCTTTACATCATTGCAGCATCTGATCAGCAACATCTCCTCCTGTTGTAACTGTACCTGTTCTGACATCCCTACATTTTCTAAAATGCAATTAAGTGTATTAATCCAATAGCTTAAGGCATTAGCTTAGACTTAAATCCCATTTTAAACTTAATATACCCAAATCTGAAGAGGGCATAATAAGTGGCTCATAAAGCCCTCATCTCCCTCTTCCATGAAGATGGTGAGTATTCAGAAGTTATTCCAAAGGGATAAAAACATCTGTCCACTCCTTCCCTTCCCCTTTGTGTGAAAGACTGCTGTGAATATTTTCATTAAACAGCCAAAAGTATGTAATGATCACACTAACACAGATAAAAGTACTTCTGTTTCAAGACATCCGGTGACAAAAGTGTAAACCACACTGTTGACATTAGAATTCAATTAATTTCTAATTACTACTAACATTTTAATACTGCTGATAGCAAGGCCATGGTACTTGGAGTAACTATGGAAAACACAATCAACAGCATGCCAGACATAACGTGCATGTATTTTTCCCAAAATTTTGAAGAAAGGGGACATCTTTTGAATAATGTAGAATGAAAAAGAGGCTCAGAGGAGACCCTATCACTCTCTGCAACTACCCAAAATGAGGTTGTAGCCAGATGGGAGTCAATCTCTAAGTAACAGGATAATAAAAAATGGCCTCAAGTTGTGCCACAGGAGGTTTAGACTGAATATGAGGAAAAATTTCTTCACCAAAAGGGTTGTTAAGCATTGGAGCAGGGTGCCCAGGGAAGTGGAGGGGTCACTATCCCTGGAGATATAACATGTATGGATGTGACACTTGGGGACATGGTTTAGTGATGGATGTGGCAGGGCTGGGTTAATGGTTGAACCTGATGACCTTAAGGGTCTTTTCCAACCTAAACAATTCTATGATTATGTGACTGCAGTCTAAGGATGTAACATTGCAATAGTCCTGAGACAGTAAATCTATCACATCTGCACTGTATCAATGTATTTGTTGTATTATATACAACTGCACATGTACTAACTACAGGATGCCCAAAGGACAGAAAGCTTCCAGAAACACTGCAGCAATTCCTCCAAATTCTTCTGTGAATGATTTGTGTTATGGCATGCATTATGTAATGTTAACTGCAGCTTTATAAAAAGCTTGCCACTTCTTCTGACTACAATACCTTTTTTCTGAAAGAAGACTAGACCTTGAAAAGCAATGGAAAATGTTAAATTTCATTTCCTTTACCATACTGATTTATTACCAGGCTTAGATTCTATAGCTTCACAAAGACCGAGCTACCATCTCCAATTTCATAGTGGAAAACAGTAACTCCTATTCTAGCTGGTAGCATCTACCTTATATTTTACATGAGACTGACTCTTCAAAACAGCTCATCCACTGTGTCATAAAACTTTGTAACAAATTTCACTATCTATAAAATGTTGATTAGTCACGCAGCGGTCTGTAATAAAATCCCATAAATCCACAAAGCCACATCCTGCTGATGTACATGGTAATAACAGAAAAAAAAGAGCCCAATACACAACTTCATGTTTTATTGTTGCATTATTGCCACATTGACAATTACAGAAAATTTATTTTGCGGTCATTTCAAAGTAACATCTGAACATCTCCTGTGGTAATACGCCATTGTAACACAGTTTGATAGTATCAATAACCATCAGTAGGAAATCCAGTTTACCAGTTATGATTTTTTATTTCAGATAAGGTAATGCTTTGGTAAGGACACCTATATATAAACATGGAAACCTCCCAACAGTATATAATATGCTTTCAGACAGAGACATTTTCTAACCATATAGGAATTCCTGTACTCTAAAAGCCACTAAAGCTATCTTAAGAACCATACTCCATTGTACAAATGTACTTATCTATCTAAATAATCAAAGATAAAAATCAGGTGTTGCCTATATATGCTGTATATATTGCATTAACAATCAGGAGCCATAGTTTGTAATTTGAAAGTATCCATGTTCCTGACTTTTAGTACTACAGTGGGAATGTGGTGTTGCTTTCAGAAGCATTTCTACCAGCCATTACAAGACAGAGCAGAGGTGCCCAGCCCCACTTAATCCTGTGCTTCTGCACTGAGGTTTAGTTTTCCATTGCAGTCAATAGAGCCAAGAGCGATTCAGCTCATATTGAAAGACATTTCCCTTTGGTCAACACCACCATACCTAATTTCTACCGACTGTCTTGACTGCACCAGCATTGACTACAGCGGGGCTCGACACTGCTGCAGATGTAGGCACAACATGAGGGAGAACTGAACAACACCCAGCTCGCTCTCAAGCCAGCAGGTACCAGCATCAAGTGACTGCAGTGATCTGCTTCACTGCTGATGTAGGACACTGACAGCTCCTGGCTAAACCATCAACTGCTTCCTGTCCTGAATCTGCAAACATTCCTGCCAGCAAATTATCTTGTGCAGATATTCCACGAGGCTCAACAAATGCTACCCTTATGAATGAGTTACTCATGTGTGAATCACTTGTACACTCATAAGCAGCTACAAACAAGGCCTCTGCTGCATCAACATCAGAAACAGAAAGCATTTTTTAAAAATTATGTATATTCTAATACAGAATTATCTTCATAAACAACACTCGTTCCTTAAGGCAAGTACGGCTATCTAATTAAATTGAAATTAAGGACTGCATCTACAGATTGTACATCCTTCCTTGGATGTAGAATAAACATATCCATGCATACAATTTGCAAAACATCATTTCCATTTCAAGCCTATGAAGAAATGGAAATGTCAGGTCCCTCTCACCCACATGATGTGAGTTGTTTCAATTGTGAAATGGGCCATATTTCCCATTATTTCACTGCTATTGTTTTAAATCAGCTACTCATGAAATAATGATTTAATCTGCAGACATTTTAAAAAATAATGTTTTTTAAACTCTCCTCACTGGTTTTCTGTACTATTTTACTTAAAACATAATGAGCTAGTAAAGCTCCAAGTGACCTCAAACTTCCACTAATTTGCCAGGTGAATGATTGCAACCCTAGCTCCCACTTTTTTAACATCATTAGAAATTTTAGAAACCGGGTAGGGGGGAGAACTAAAGGTTGTATTGTATTTGTAGTCAGTTAAAAACAGAAAGACACTTTAAAAATGTAGGTAGAATGTAGAAAAAATTATTTTTATAGAGCTGAGTTACAGCAGAAAAATGATAGAGCTAAGTAATTTTGAGCTGAGCAATCAAAAAATTTAATTATGTGGCCAAAACTAAAACAATTGTTCTATTTAAAAAAATAATTTCTTTTTACTCACTCATATCACAAATGACCTTCACAATAAGAAGACTAGGAAAAAAATATGATGTGAAACAGAGGTTCAGTCATAAAGATATTCTCTAATGGAATCTCTTAATTTCAAATGGTGCTCTCAAATTCTAAATTAAAAAGTAAACAGATTTTCCACCAGTTTACTTTAAATTCAATTCTGGAGGGTCCTGGGATCCTTCAACGTGTTATGGGAATTGAGAAATCATCACCTCAGAAATACAGCCCCCAGTGAGACACACAGGATCACAGATCAGTTGGCTACAGCAGCAGTTTTCTTTTAACTCTGATTTCTCTCTCCTCTTCATACCCACAGACCTCCAAAGGGAAAAACCTCAGCCAGCCTGTGCAAGCCCAAAGGGCTGTAAAGAAGATTCAGTTGGATCTTGGCCCACTTGAGAAGGTTTTGGGGCCCTTTTATCATCTTCCTAGTTGAATTCAGGGGGCACAGTCACTGTGGTGTAACAACATAGGATACTGAAGACTATAAGGGTTCTACATAATCCAGACAACTGCTGATTTCTGCCTCAACACACCCAACAAACTCCCTCCAGAAAATAAAGGTACCAGTACTAAGGGCTATTCGTCCTTACTGGCTCAGCACAAAACTACATTAACCGTCTGCTATTGAGATGCCACAAGTAAAAGTACAAGCTTTAAGCTCACTAATCATATCATTCACACTAAAATTTTTATCTTGGCAATAAGAAAATTTTATAGAAAAGCACCCTTGATCAGCAAATACTTAATAGAAAATTTTCCAGCTGGGATCACAACTGAACAATGTCATTCTTATTAACCCTTCACAATTAAAGTAGAAGAAACAGCATATTATTTTAGAGGTCAATTTTACCGATTTGACAGTGTGAATCCTAAACGATTTTTGTCTTCTCTTGAAAACTTATTCACTGACAGCAGTTTGGCTGAGATCTTGATGGACAGCTCATTTGCGAGGCTGATGAATGTGCTGTTTGACATGTTGTGGGTGAGGAAGTTTTTCCACAGAAGGATGTGGTTTCTGATGAGCCACCTGAGCCGCAGCTGGAGGGAAGTCCTTGTCACCCTGTCCAAAGAACAGACCAGGAAAAATTTAAGAAATCTTAAAAGTATCCTTTCCAGTTTAAAGGGAATCTAAGTTTTTAAAAATGTGAAAGGCAGAGGGAAAACAGTGCTGCACTTTACCCCGAAGTCCCCCTGTACACATTCTACCATTTCAATCTTTTAGTCAACTTCAACGTTTCTCTTCTGCAAGTTTCACTTGTTCCACTTATACACACCATCCAAGAATATAGTATCTTAACATGACCCAAGGGAAAAAAAACCCTAAGCATTCTTATCTTCAGATCTGTTTGGTTTTCACAAAGCCACTAGAAAGTGGAGACTATTTTAAAAGTAAGTTAAGGCAGCACGAAAAACTACCTGCACAAGAAAACCTACAGTAGGAATCACAGAATGGGCTGGATTGGAAGGGACCTTAGAGGTCATTTAGTTCCAAGTCCCGTGCTGTGGGCAGGGAAATTGTCCACTAGACCAGGTTGCTCCAACCTGGCCTCGAACGCTTGCAGGGATGGGGCATCCACAACTCCACTGGGCAACCTGTTGCAACGCCTCACCAGCCTCACAGTAAAGAATTCTTCCTGATACCTAATCTAAGTCTATTTTCTTTCAGTTTGAACCCATTCTCCTGTGTCCTGTCCTGCATGCCCTTGTAAATAGACTAGTTCCACCTGGAAGGTTGCAATTAGGTCACCCAAAAGCCTTCCCTTTTCCAGGCTGAGCAATGCCATTTCTGTAGGAAGAAAGATCTAAAACTACTTGTGACTCAGATCTTAGGGGTGGCTGGTTTTTATGTTTAACATGCTCTTTTGACCAGGTCTTCTGGTGTTAGTTATCGCATGCTTCTTTTGGGCAGCCTCAGTTCAAGTGTAACACTGATGTCATCTATTTACCACTGCCATTTCTAGGGTCAGTCCCACATGGCTTTCAAAAAGCAACAGGAAACAAATACTGTCAGTGCTCAGTGACAACGTCCCTCTTTAGAAACTGGGACAAACATATCATAAGCCAGGAAGTCCCCGCATTGCATCAGTTCACAGGGCAACCACCTTACACAGGGCTACTTTGTACAAAGGTGATGTCTCAGATGGCCTGTTTGACACCTGATCCTATTTCAATCTACTCCAATATTTCTATTCTGGTTTGGACTGTTTGGTTATTTTGTTATTGTTGTTTTCGTTTGGTTTGGTTTTGGTTTGGTTTTAAAAAATCAGTAGGTTAACTTCTTACATTTTGCATTTTCTTCTCTACACCAAGTTGCTTCCAGTTTTCAAAAATCTTCTCAGACTTGACAATTTCTACCTTCTCTCCACAATGCTGCTGAGTGGCCATTTCTTATGGGCTAAGGAAAATGGCATCAGCTTGCTCTTTCCACCTATAGGATCTGACACAACCACATTGCACACCCCAGTGATGTAAGGCCATCATGATAAAGGTAACCATTGCATAAAACCATGATAGAAACCCTGTCACAATGCACAAGAAACGAATTACTGATCATATGATTAATGGCTACTTAATACCAATGATTTAGTTTATGGATTTTTAGGTCCTGCCTGCTGTTAAAATCCAGGGAATAACACCCTGAATCCCAAGTACCTCAAAGGCACAAAGGGCAGCTGAAACATGTCTTCAAATATGTATCCTTACAGACAGGAGTGTTGCTCTTCATCACAGATGAAGTTACAGCAGCACATTTAACATCCAACTGCTTCCAAAGGCAATGAATGCAGTAATAACTAGCTTCGATATAAAAAAGATGATCCAATAAACTTAAAGTGCTAAAATTCAAAGTAAAACAGTGGGAGTAATTTCAATAAATAATTTCAATTTCACACAAACCCAGAAAGAATGCTTAAAGGGCCTTACACGAATATACAAAACATAAAGGCTCTTCACACAGGAGAGGAAGTGCTATGAAAAAGATTAATTTTGCTCTGATTTGCGATAATTCTGAAAAGCCTACAGTAATATTTCTATGACTGAGAGAAATTTAATGATAATCTTACCCTAGCAATGACACCAGAGATGAACACCGCTGGTTTAGGTGGGCTGAAAAAAATAAGAGGGATTATTTTTACCAGTTGTTTAGAATGCAAAAATGAAAAGTATCTCACACATACAATGCAAAAAAAAAAAAAAAGAAAAAAGTGAAAATTTTTGCAATTAAGGAACGTTTCAAATAGACAAGACAAATTTCTTCCTCAAATGACTATTGCCTTACTAGGACTTAATCCAGTCAAAAACAAACCTGTAAGCTTTGGCTGCTATTACTTCACATTGATTGTGACAGCAGTAAAAGGCTAGTCCAACAACACTTTCTTACTTAAAGATGAGAGTCTTTGTTTGCATTGGTTTCTTAATCCTCAAATTTTATATATAAGCTGCCAGCACTACTTTAGGCTTAGTGTATTTGTACTGCCCAATGAAAACTGTAGCTGGACTAAACTCACTGCTGTGTTAGAGAATGAAATAAATTTCAAGTTTACACCTGTCAGTCAAATGAATAAGGATTCTGAGTCTCAAGAAAACAACACTCAGTACTCTAAACCATAGATTTTAAGCAGATTAAAAAACATGCAGCAAAGGGTACCCTGCTTTTTCACTTGCAGCCCCTCCATCCATGCCAAGTAGAATTTGCCTCTCAAGCTTGGTCAGCATGAGCAACTGGTTTCCCAGGTCATTGATGTACTGCACTGTCCACCTCTACCTGGAGGTCACAGCATAGCCACGTCCAGCTGTCCATCCTGGTGGCATTGCCAGTGTCTGAATTACAGATACACAGCAACTTAGTGGTCTCTAGGACAAATAAAATCATACAACTGCACAGAGTCTGCAGTAGGACTGGGACCTGGAGCTCCAGAAAATCTCCACAAGGGAGCTAATTCATCTCTAAGAAAACCATGTAACCTGAGGCATAGCAAAGAGAAGGAGAGTGCAGAGGTAAAGGCATCCCTCCCTCCAAGCATGTCTGTAACTGAGGACTCGGAGCAGGTGGTTTGTTAATCTGGACCAAAAGAAGGGTTGTACCCTGCAATCTTAGCACTTGCAGGGTTGGAACAACACAGAGCAAACACAAATCAAATTATTTATTAGAGGAATGATAGTGATTATTGTGATGCACTTTACAACTACATGGCTTGTAAAAATTTATTAACATGATGTTATGTGAAGTTAAGATAACAAGCAGCACAGTATTAGGCCTCAATATAATGAACTCATAAATATTGCCTAAGCCCTATTTAAGTAACGGTATTGCTACACAGTCTCTGAACACCCTGGTTATTTAACAAGACACAGAATCCTTTCTAGAAATTTTTTAAAAGTCAGAAAGACTGGAGGAGAAAAATGGAGAAAGAAAGTGAGGTCTACTCTAAAATACTTCCATTAAAGAGTAACAGTGATATTTGCTGCAATAAGAAATAATATTTTGAGAGCTGTAGACTCATTAGACTTTTTCTGTAGTAATAACCAGCAAAGGTAGCAAGACACCTTCATTTCATCCTAATTGTACTGAACCAATCAGTATGTTATAGCCTACATGATACTTTCTGGATGCTGAGTAACAAACACAAAGAAGTAACTCTGACTGAGAAAACACAGTGGCTCAAGGTACAACTCACAAACTAACACCATGATGTTACAAAGGAAATGAACAATAAATGGGAAAAAAAAGTTACTAATGGCAAGTTACTCTTCAACTATACATGGAATCTGACTTTAGTTACATTCAGAGAAACAGTTTTTTGCTTGCCATTGCATTATTAACAATATTGAATAGTGAAAAAGTCAAGTCAGATGGATTTTTTCCTATATTCTTACAGTGACCTTACGGTGTTTATTATGCTTGAATGACACATGAAATTCCAATCAACAGTTCCTCAAAGAGCCTGTATTTGTTGAATGTGCCATGACTTGTTTGCCGACTACCCCACTGTATTATCTGCTGTTTCATACTCCTAGCTTTAAAAACAAGTGCAGTGCTCCACGGCTCTGGCCAAAAATGACAACCAGAAGGGATCTCTTACATAATGGTTATTTCAAATACAGATTTTACTACTGCAAATTGCAAAAATCTTCTCAGAAATGCTGATCTCCTGTTGAAATGTCATGCTATTGATATTCAAAGGACCCAAGGTTGCAAGTGTTAAGCTCCCTGAGTACATAACAAAGATGGATAGAGTTAGAATATTTGGTATATTTCCAGACTTATTTTAACTTATTTGTATGTTCTTTTGTCTCAGAAACTAGGCTGAAGATCCTACAAAGATCATTTTCAGTTAAGCTAAAATGCAGTCTGATTATGTTTTCAGGTAGTATTGCAGAAGCAGATAGTACATCTTTATAATGAAGACAAAAAATAAGCAATACTATCTTCCTGGTAAAAACTATATTCTTCAGATATAAAGCATTTATCTTGAACTCCATCACAAAATAACATATTTAGCCTTGTTGTAGCAATTGGTTCTGTGACCATCTTTTGTTACACTGCCTTAGAAATGGGACACTGATTGAGGCTATCCCATGGGTGTGTGGCAGGCACTAAAACATCTCATGCTGACTCATCTAAGGTTTGTGTGGAACATTTTAGGATAGTGCTGACATACAGTGAACAACCTAATAGGAAATCAGAGTAGCAAAAGCTCATCTAATCTCAGATGTGGGTGGAACAGATCTCTCCTTGACCTTCCCCCTTGTTTGTCCTCCCCGTGTATTTTAGACTGGGCTGTTCTTGCTTTATGCTACATTTACAGCTTTTAAATGGAAGAACTGATGGGAAGGCTAACCTGGCTTCCAGCTCAAGTGCCTCTACCCTCCATCTAAAAAGATCTTTTACAGAAATCTTGGCATTTGTTTCTGGCTTGAGTTTCCACACTTTGCTGCAGGCACACACCGTAATGAGGCTTCACCTCTGTACTTAACTCATTACACAGGCAAAATGCTTCGCTCCTGTGGAAGACACGCCAGACTAATAGGAAGCTCATTTCCATGCATTAATTATTCTCTAGCAGGGAAAAAGACAGAAAGCTGGCCAGGAATGTGAATGATTGAGTGTGTTGGTATTTATGTTCTATGTCAAAACCACTGGCTTTCCTCCCATTTTTACCAGATTACATGGTTCCAGAAAAAAATATTTTAAAATTTAATATTATTCATTATCTTTGATGATCTATAGAACCAGAATCAAGCCAGAGCATATATAATTGCACATCTATACTAATGAAGAATTCAATGGATCAGAGAAAGGCCTGGATAATCAGTCACTGATTCATGCTTTAATTTCATTCTTAATGAGAGAAATCTTTCCACAGATGAACTTTGTCACAATAAATTCAATCTCTACAGCCAGACTCCCAGACCATTGGCTTTTGTGGACCCAGATTAGCTGCCAGGACCGTAACTCCATAATTGCACTATGGGACATCTACTGGGATTGCAGTGTTGCAACATCACTCATTATCTTTCCCAAGAACCTCCCAAAAACAGCAGCAAAAATGGAGAACAGGCACAGGCTATCCTCGCTACATTTGTAAACCCCTTTCAAGTGCTTTAAATTCTATTGGTGTTTTATGCAAAGCACAACCTACATTTCCAGTATTTTGTAAACTGTGATGGTTGCTCTGAGGATATACTTAATCTGATGAAAATCAGTTTGACAGATGTTGTTTTGAAGATGCAGCATTCCTTTGTCTAGGCATCAGTAAACAAGAAAGCAAAAACACCATTATTACTTTCTGACAAAAACTGATTTTGTTTATACATATATGTGCTTTACAGCTATTTAATGTACATGTTTATTTGAAGTTAATTAATAGTCATAGCTGATACGGTGTAAGGAACACAACAGCGTGTTTACCAAAACTGGTTAGTGTTTGTGTCAATACTTTCAGAGCAAATCCTTATTTTATTGTAACATATGGAGATAAAGAACACATCTGTTAAGATCTGAGCATTCAGAGAACTTACCCTGATTTCACATGTGCAATGCTGCACCTGCTTAACATCAGATTCTCTACTGGATTCATTCATCCTGACTATATTCAAATAAAATAAAGACTTTTATTATTTCATAATACTTAGCTTAAATAAGATCTTTATCTGACATGGCAAGTAAATTATAAAGAAGATGAAATACCTGAAAAGATCATTAACTAGATGAAATGAAGCATTAATAATACCAAAATCTTATTCCTTTAACTTAGAGGGATTAGTTGAACAGCAATACTGTAAAGACAAACACAGTGGCATTGGAATTACTGTGAAATCTCCTACAGGCCACAAAACATACATAGGGCAGATGAGTATTTATCCAAGTCCCTTAAAACAGAGGAGCTGAATAAATTAGCTTTCTAGTTTAACAGGAAATTTTATACTTAGCTGTATCTATACAGAGTGAATGTGTACACACACGTGCAGAGGCTCTGCAGTGCACACATACCCAGATTACAGAGACTGAGAGCTGGTTCAGAGTGTTCCCAAATGCAGAAGGAAGCGGAGCACATTCCCACAGCCATGCAGGGGATGAACACCTGCAGCTACTCTGCTGTCTGCAGCACCTAAATTGCCTCCTGCAGCATTACCTGATGGGATGGATCAGATCTGATGCTGGTCTCCAGCCACAGTTGAAGACCAGTCTAGAGGAAAGACTATGAGCATTGCTCACAGTGCAATCCAAAACAAAAAGCTACCTTTAGAGTTGACAAACCAAGAAACAGACCCCTGCATATACATCTTTCCTTTCCACATGAACTGTAAGAGCCCCTGAAATGGGAAGTAGGTCTTACTGCAGCCAGACACCGTAGAATGCAAATGCTCCATGTACACTAGTGATCACAAAAATCAAAATAACATGCCAAGACAGATAAGGAGAAAAAGCAATGGTAAAAACAGTACTTCACAGTATACCTCAACTAAAAGACTTTATTCAGGCCAAGAACACCCTAAGTGAAGAATTAGAGCAGAAATAAAGATGGAAAAGATAGCTGAGAGAGCATGGAGAACCTTGTACAGAAGGACAGAACTAAGAACTATTTGCATACAGGATATAAAGGAGTAGATAACAATGCTCTCATTTACCTTCTTTACAGTGTAAGTAGAAAGTGACACTGGTAGAAGACATATATTTAAAACTAGTGATAGCAGATAACTTTAAAATACCATAGTATTAAATGCAGAACCTCCTGCAAATAAGGTATCAATATAAAAATTTCCATTAGGCACCAATACCAAAATTGCCATTATGCTAACATATAAAACAGGTTAGCCTGCTTTAGAAAGGACAGAACTGTACAGATGCAATGCTTTTATTAGGTTAGAAGACTTGTCAAAATAGGTTAAAAAGAAGTTAAATCATTAAAACTGCATTAAACTAATATTCTAAATAGGAATGATTAATATTTCTCTTTTCACATTCACAGTGATTAATGATATGTTTTATCACTGGCAATCACCTTTTGCTGTTTTAAATAAGCCTGGCAAACAGACATATGGAATATATAAATAAAATACATAAATAATAGCATGCTGTGTTTTTCAAAGACTTTGGAACCACAAATCATGTCATAATTTTTAACCACTAAAGAGTAACACTGGAGTTTGCAACTTGGTGTTTCCTTGCTTTAAGCAAATCATCCAGTGGTATATACTGCAACTTGCAGTTGGCCTCTAGCTATGGAAAGCAAAGGAGAATTTCCTACAAAACGAAGAGATACCAATGCAGAATGTGGAGCTGCACCCAAATCCCTGACCCACAGGCAAAAGCAGCACACAGACAGTACACCTCTTGCCCCTCCAGCATCCCAAAAGAGCAGGGACTTGAAAAATGAGCAGAACCTTCCACTCAGGAGCTCGCCCTTTATTTCCTGCTCATTTCTAAATAAGTATCATTCATTTTCCTTACAATGTGTAAGCAAAATAAAAACCATATATGAAATAGGATGATCTGCAGTTAATCATTGATCCCCCAACTGTTCCTTAATGAGAGCAAGTTTTGTGGATTTCAATCTTGCCCTGGCACAAACAGAAAGTCCCCCAAGTATTCCAAACAGATTTTTATCTTCAGTCAACAAAACTTCAGACTTTAATCCTGCCCTTCTGTTTCTGGAATTAAAAGTTTCATGGCCACTTTTTCAAACCATCCAGACTAATTTCCAAGGTTGTTTGGGAATTCATATTTTCTGATTATGAAACATGAAAGTTAACTAGACTTAGTTTCAGTCCAATGCCTCTTTAAAGATGTCCAGATACTTCTTTATAGGGGTGCTTAACTGAATTTGCATAGTTGCCTTTGATTTTGGCATTGTCTGTAAAAATAAGTTTCAAGATTATTAAGACCACACTGAGATGATTAAAAACACATTTCTCAGCAAGAGAATAAAACTAACAAGCACACTGCTCATCAGCTTGATTGAAATACTTTCCCATTGGTTGAAATTGGTTTAGGTTATTAATTTTCGGGACAGAAAAGTAATAATTAGTCTGACTGACTACCAGAGGGAAATATTTTAGCTGATTGCATGGGGACATACAGTATCTGATATTCTATGACAATTTATCCTGTTGAGGTCATTTATTTGCCTGCCAGAGCTTTCAGATCTTTAAGATCATCCACAAGATGGCACTGTTGAACCTCTGAGTCTCGTGTACAGTAAGTAGGAAACAACTTCAAAGAAATCCAGGTGCTGCAGCAAATACTAAAACAAGTAAAAAGTAGTACTTTCCCCTGATGCCAAATCTTGATAAAACGCCGTACGTACACACACACACACACACACATTTCATACACATACCTACAGATGTTACTTTTGGAAAACAATTTTCTTGTCCCCATGTATTTGGCTGTGGATCAATACACTCCATGAAATAGTTTCCACTCTGCTAAATTGCTCCTCTTCTTATGCTGGCAAAATTAATGCAAGCTTAGGACAAGAACTCAACGTCCTATCAGGAAATTTTAATTACTATTTGTTTTGCTATTCACATACAAGCAAATTGGGTGTCCCAATCTTTTAATGAGGTGGTAAATCACTGTCCATTACATTTAACAACACCTGATTGACATTCACTGTTCTTATATTCACTATCAACTCATTGCAGAATATGGCTTGGTTAATCTCACCAGCCTCTCATTCATCTTCAGTTTCAGTGCATGTATTAGCCATAAAAGAAAATTATTTAAGAAAGATATCCACCATTTCTTATCTATGTTGTTGTACCTGATAATGCTATCAGAGAATAAATTTCACTTTCATGTCTTCTTCTGATCACAAAATGAAGATTTAAGTATTTCACCCTTTCTATAGACTCAGAGGATTTAGAAATAGTCTGCAATTCTCCAACTGCTGGTTGATTTATAGAGGTTCAACCCTGTTATTGCAGTATCCACAGGAGTTCTTAGTGAACACCAATGACAAACTTTTCACAGGCAGTGACTGCAGCATTAGCCCACATAATAATCTGTAGGCACCTAACTGTGGAGAAAAGAGAGGTATGAAAACTGACATAAAGCAAGTAGTGCTTAAATAGTTACACAACTCAAAGGAAACCCTAAAATAAGGAATGAAGTAGACTTCAAGCATTTGCAAAATGACCAAAGACCATGGTGCAAAGGGGAGAGAGGACCAAATCTTCCATGTGTTTGTTGAGTGCTGACATGCATCCCTGTGCATGTTCCCATGACAGCAAAACACTTCCATGCTGGGAATATCACAATCACAGGCCTGCACTGCAGTGTCTTGTCTACAGACACACATGAGCCAGTTGTGGCGCTGCGGTAGCTCCTCCATCTCCCAGCAGATGAAAGATGGGGTGAAACTGGAAAAACAGCATGGCACTGTATGAGGAATACAGGATGTCAGTGCAGTTAACAAGGCACAAGAAGGTAGGAATTGATGAGAAGGAGAAAACCTTCTCACTCCTGCCCAGGTGAATCTGTGTTTGTCTGAGAGACACACAGCAGTGGCCTGGAATTTCCCAACCTTTCCTGTCAAGAGTTTGTAACCTGAATCTTCTTTTCCAGTGTTTCACAGTATTAATCATTTAGTAGACATGTAGGTTTCACTCTCCTACTGCTTTGAGCAATTGCAGTATCATTTCTGATTACCCCAAATGACACTGCAGACACAAGTCTAATGTGTATGCATGCATCTGCACATGTAGAAATACTACATCATCTTCCACGATCACACAGTTGTTGTGAGGAGCCTTCTCAATCCAATTTTACACCATGCATTCTGAATGGTTTCCATTTCACAGTCGTACATGGCTCTCCCCACAGCACAACAGACCATGATAAAGTTCTTGGCCATTTTAATAGGCCAGTCCTGGGAAAATTGAACACAGGAGAAGGTGTTGTGGAAGGTCATGGAGATACTCTGGTAGATCAGTTCCCATGTGCAAGCTGGTTGTTAATGACCAGAGACTTGCTTTAGGTCAAACCCTGCTGAAGTTACTGACATGATTCTCCCTGTTGCCCAGTGACAAGTGGAGGCATAGATCTTGTCATAGGAATAAGAGGCCAATAAACCCTGGAATCTGGAATTCCTCTTATTTCAGACATAGAAAACAAATAAAACATTCTTTAAGTAGGTAGTCTTACATTCAGAGCTCACAAAGGAGCAACAAATGAGAATTAAAAAGTGTTTTTAACTTAAACAGCCTTCTTTTAATAGCAAGAAACTCCCTAGCCCCTAATATATGTATCCCAGGTAGGTTTTTAATGTGACACAAGAAAAAATTCTCTCAAAGGGATTCAGGCATGGGTACATCTTTGTTTATATGAACTTGGAGAAATATAATATCTCCACAGAGAAACTGACCTCCCTTGACCTGAGAGGAAGCAACCACTTCATTTCTCTATTACCATTATTACACCTCTGCTGAGCTGTGGTGGTCAGAAAGGCAGCATCTTCATTTTCCATTTAGAAACATCCAGTTCCCTGAACACAATCAGAACAGGCTGTTTCTTCCTTCTATATTTATCTTAAAGGTTTAATCTAGAAGGTCAATATCAGATATTACTACAATCATCTGCAAAATTTCCACTGTCAATGGGACTGGAACTTGGTACTATGAAATAAATGTCTATCTTTGTAAAGTGATAATAGAAGCCATGACAATAAAAATGGGTAACAGATCAATGTGCTGTTAAATTTGAATATAGTTCTAAAGTAGTACCCATTCACTTCAATGGGATGTAGAAATCTTAAAGCAACTACAAACTCCTGAATGTCAATACCACTAGTGATTTTTCTGTTAATTTAACAAGAAGGACTGCTAATTTTCTAGTTCAATCTAGTTACATCTGTCACATTCTGGTGTTCTATTTGTTTGAGTGCCTTTTAATTTCTTTAATAACAGTGAAAGTAGTTCATTTCCTTAACGAAGTACTACAGCACCTGCAGGATGGCAGCTGACCACCTGGCAATGTTACCTTCTACCATACAGAGCATGATTAGACTAGATTAGATTTTTACTGTTTGTGATGCACATATAGCTTTGCTTCTTCACTATACTTCTACAGGACAAATAGACTCCTCTCTTAGCATGGAAAATAAAACAAGGATGCTGAGCCTCAGCTGAGTTTACAGTTACTAGACACTAGTGGTGTTATTGGTAATTTATACTGGTAGTTTGTACTTTTTTTAGTTTGTATTTTATTCAAGTTATTTCCATACACAGTACAACAGAAGAGAAAAAAGATGCACTAAAAATAACTCATTTTACTTCATCTACTTCCTGGTGAGACAGTTCAGGCTGGAATAAAGTTATGTTTCTGTAGTTCTAGCTGCAGTCCTCAGGAAGAACAGAGTTTTTCCAGAACAACTGCCTGGCATTAGTACCTGTGGGCACTGTCTAGATGTTACAACAGGGACAATATAATAATGGGAGTTGACTTAAATCATTAGTCTACTCACCTTTGAAAAGTTTACCTAAGTATCAACTTAGGTTAATTAGCAAAATTACTTTTTCTAAAGATTCCTTGATTCCTATGTATGCTTCAAAAACCTATTTCTGTTATCCTGTATGTGCTTGGACATAGAAACATTGTAATTAATGGCTTTTAATTTACTAATTAAATGGGATACACTTTTTGTAGACCAAGCAAATGCAGAGATCTCTCCTGATTCAGAAGGTCATTTTTACTCTATGTAGTTCAGTGGAGTCCCAGTCTGTCAGTGTGAATATTAATGAAAATGAACACCACTGCAATCAAGTTTTCAGTTAATTAAAAAGTGAAAATAGCAATTGTCACAATTACTACACCTTCTATCATACACATAACCAGGTGTACAATTTGTAAACACTACATTAACATAATTTTTCATAATGTCGTGTGATTTACTGATAGTTTATTTTCAAATTTTCACATTTTGAAGATACATTTTGTAAACATGAGACCTTTTCACTATAAAAATGTATTTTCCATTATTTATCTCTTGGTTCCATCACATTTTCATATTTCCCTTCCCACCACTAAGACTCCTCAATGTGCCGGAACAGAGTTAAACATCTGTGTAATGCTGACTATGTTAAGAGCTCAGTACCAAACACATCCCTGTTCAGTTTTCATTACAAAAGCAAGTGGTTAGAGGGAGCTCAAGATCTGCAGGAGCAAGAACCAGAGGAAATTTTTTAATGGTCCTTTTTGGCAGAGGATACAGAGAGGGAGGTAAAGATCCTATCCTCCTCTCCATCTCTAGCTACCTCTAGTAGCCTCTGAGCTCCCAAGGGTTATTTCCCAAACAAATAATTTTTTTGCTTGTTTTTAATATCAACAAATTAACTGTGCAACAATGGCAAGTTAACCATCAAACTGTTTATTTTCTAAGAAGTGATGACTTTGGACATATCTCCAAAGTCAGTGCTTTCCTGAGAAAATCATGCCGGTAACTTACAGCATAATCACTTCACGTGTTAATAGAGAACATTAGGAATTTGTAACTCCTGGCAACTAAATTTTGCTGCAGGCTGGAGTGCAAGATGATGCACTGCTTGATTCAGCTGAACTCTTCTGAATTCACATGATCTCAGATGCAGCTGAAAACCTCTGCAATGAGAAGTCTTAAAAATACTTCAGAGGAACTGCACCACTGTGGATCTTTCTTCTTTTTTTAAATCAAAGAAAATTAAAGATATACTGCCCTGAAACTACTAAGTTAAAGAACACCAAGAAAGTATTCAAATGGTTATCCTGCTCGCATCAGAAAAACATACCATGAAAGAATGTGAAAAATAAGAAAGCAGAAATACTGACAGAAAAGCATGAATCTGAAAAAGATCTCACATTCCATTAATGCTCTAAATTCTTGTTTTGCAACTTACAATACAGGTAATCTTTAAAAATTTGACATGAAAAAATTGTCAAGTTTTCATCTAACTGAAAGTGAGAGATATTATTTGAATTTTTTATTCAGATGAGACCAAACTGCAAAACATATAAAAGCAAAGGTCAATGGAATGCAACAAAGCCAGAAGCAACAATAAAGTATTTGGGAAATGGTATCTATTTTTGGGCACTTCTCAGTCTCATAGTGATTCCCAGAGCACCTCCCATTTGCATATGGTAGGTGCAATTAAGTGGTGAGGCTAGACTACAATTCAGGCTGCTCCCAGACACATAAAGTTGTGGTTCAATGAATATGTAGTATCTGAAGGGGCCTGAAAAAAACATCAATCACATGTATTACTACAGGTTTTTGGTCACAATCAGATAGCTGTGCTTAAAAACTCAAGAACACAAGCAAACAATGTCTGATACATTTACTGCTTGTACTTGTATTCACTTGCAATGCTAGTTTCACATTATTTTCTGAGATCGCATTTTATAAATTGGTACATGTACATTTTTGACCAACAATCACTTTGCACACTCTTTTCATGTCAAATATCTACCCATTCAGTCCAAGTTTATCATCGGGAATAAAAAAGCAAAAAGAGCAGGTGTAAAGAGAACGTCCTTAATTTATCAAAAGGCCAAATAATTTTCTAATTTTCATCCTCTGTATTTATGGCAAAACTTTCTATTAACCAATGTGGCATTCCCATTATTAACCTGCACTGTCAAGTGAGGAGACAGACCTCTTGAGTATACTTGCTCTGAGTACTTGCTGCTATGACATTAGAATTAACAGAAGGGTATTGGGCTCCTGTCATATTTATTTAAAATCTTCATGCAGGAGAAGCCCGTGGAGACATACCCTAGGCACCCAGATGACAGCAATGCTATTGCTGCTACATAATGGCCAGCTGCAAACTGAAGTTTAATTTCATTTTTGCCTATCAGAGGGATCTCTTCTAGCTACTTCCAGTTATAAAGAAATTTCCATGAATTTTACAGCAGCAAGCCTCATTCATGACTGTAACACATCAAAAGAAGTAGAAAGTAAAGAAGTGTACAGGAGCCTTAAGCAAGAAATGCGAGTTTTGTTGCGAAGCTCTGCTGCAGAGAACAGTAGGGCTTCCTGTTATAACACAGAGAGGATAATAACACAATCCATAGTTCAGAAACAAACAGGGTGCAATCATGCTACTTGATCTGTGAGTGAAAGTAAGAAGAGAAGGGCCCACTCTTTCCAAGGACAGTTCAAGACTTTTTTGAGTGCTACAGTACAGTAGGAGCGGAAACTGCAAGGAGAGGAAGAGAAATGGGGAAGGAAAAAAAACCACATCCTCTCCTTTGGCAGTAGTGGTGAATAAGCATCAGGAAACATTTCCTAAAACACAGTCAGTGTGTGAGCTTCTGTGACAGGCCCAGATAACAGGGCAGAAGAGATATCCAGGGACATGCTTCATGTAACAAGAACAAGCTATCTTGTTGTGTAGACAACCACAATACCGCGGAGAGCACATGAAAAGACAATGCAAAGATGCCATTGATTTGACTATGAAGTGCTTTGATGTAGATACCACAGAATATCAGTAACTGGCATGTCGCCATGGGCTTACCTCCTCACACAGACAAAGAGCTCAGCATTGACCTTGTTAAGTGTGTAAAGGGAGACAACACTGGTGCACAAATATTCTCTCTTTTGCCCCTTTTCTGTGTGAGTGAACTAACTACAGATGCATGTATGCAATTCCCTCTGCCCTCCTTTTATTGATGTCACATGGAGAAATGATCTAAGTGTTTTGTAGCCTATGCAGAGAAAAGGAGCACTGTCATTCTTCTGAAAGATCATCAAAAGACAGATTTGCAACTCCTGTGAAAAGTACTGATAAACTATCAGCAGTAATCAACCATCAGGCATCTACGGATGAGTTTTGCTACCTTTGCTATTTCTAGAAGCCTAGTTTCCATATAGACCACTGGAGATCCTCAGTCTTTTATGAATCAAAAGGTTATGATTTGAGCATTTGAAATAGGAAGACCACAACTCTCCACAACAGAAGAAAAACACACGGGAGATTGCCCATTCTCTGTCTGTGCTGGCATGACACAACCACAAGGCATGACAGAAAGCATATACCCAGCATTTTGTCAAACGGAGAGCTATGATCATTCATGGAAGTAGCAGAAGTCATGCTGCTTTTAGTCTGCACTCGCTTTGCAGAGCTTCAAGTAACAGTAGGGTGTTAACACAGAATGGAAACACTCCAGAAAACACAAGCTAAGCCAATTCATTATTATGAAAGTCCACCATGAAGTAATTCCTTTCTCTCTCTAGGTCTCACAAACTGGCAAGCAGCCTCTCATAACTTTCTCATCAACCACTTAGTGTTCAGAAAACACCAAATATTATCTCACTGTCACTCTGGGCATATGAAGTACTTTTATCAGCTGTTATAATTTCTTTTAGGTATGGCAATCCTGAGGAACAAATTAAATAGAAACTTAAACCAGACTGACGGGTGTGACTTCAGCAGAGGGTTTTTAATGGAAATGCATATTCAGAACTCTAGAAAGGCTTGTAATTATTCCAGGCAGGTCAGGGTTTAGATCAGATCAAAATATTAACATACCAACAGGAAGGTGTAATTTGATGGTGTTTATGTCCCTCGAAAATCTAAGGAAACCTACTGTATTTCAGCTACTGTGCACATAATGCAACTGTTTCAAAAGCAGTTTGTAAACTTGAACTCTGAGTATTTGCATTTATACACCCTGCTGCAATTTCCATAGGTGTTAGGCATTCACAATTTCTACTGATATAAACAGGTACACTGTACCACAAAAATTCAGTGAAGAGTATCAAGTAGGGTACCTGCACTTGAGAAACCATTCCTGAATTTTCAGAACAATGAGTGACTTAGTCTGCAGCACCATCACAGAAGCATGACAAAGGGGAAATATCTGATATAATCCCTGAGGAAAACTTGAAAATAATTTAAGCACAAATGAACACATAAACAGGACAGTGCAAAACAGCTGGTTGTTTACCATCTCACATGTTTTTTTTTCTCTATACAATTTGGTTTTAAGGATAAAAAAGTACAATATTGTGAAAAACATGGACTTGGACAGCCCAGAAGATCATAGTCCTTTTAAGTACAGAACAGGCAACGCAAGCAGAGGCCAACTCAAACACCGTTGCTAACATGACCTCGCCGTCAGACCTGCACTTCAGTATCTTCCCTAATGGTTTATCTGACTGCAGCTCAGGCTTTGGTAACAGTGCCCATAAACAGATGCCAGGCCACAGATAACACTCTCATCACTGCAGCAATGTGCTGGGTCAGTGCTCAGGGCAGGCTGTCTCTCTGGAAGTTCAAATGCCCATGGCAGTTGTTCAGCTCTGAAGATCACCACCTTTTTCTTCCTTCATGGAGCATATCACTGCCCATATACACTTTTTTGCACGCATCTGACTTTGGCAGTCTATTGATCAGAACCCTGGTCAGACAGTTTGGAGCAGTACAGTTATACAGATAACCAAGAGTTGGTTTCACATTGTACTATCAGCCCAATTTATAACATGTGGAGAATGCCTGCACAAAGTTACACTCTGAAAAGGCTAGATGGCTCTCCTGCATCATCCAGTCTCTAGGATGCGCTGCTTGGATTGCTCCTCCTGGACAGTGGCACAAAGAACAAGTGCTTCCCTCTAAGACCCTTCTTACTAAAGGTATGCCACTACACTTTAGGTTGATTTTAAATTTCTGTCTTGGATTCTATCACTTCTTCAATTTAAGTCTCTTAAGTCAGCTCAGAGTATTGGAAACACTCATTACTAACCTATTCTCTGGACACACCACCTACAAAGTTCATGAACCAAAACTGCTTTCAATCATTTGAGAAATAAAAGAGCCAAGTCTAAAAGTCAAACAACACTGAAAAAACTAATAAAACAAATTACAGAACTCTAATTGCAGAGCAGGCCACAACAGAACCACAGAAGGGTTGAGGATGGCAGGGACCTCAGGAGATCACCGAGTCCAAGCCTCTGCTCTAGCTGGGTCACCTAGAACAGGCTGCCCACAACAATGTCCAGGCAGCTTTTAAATACCTCTAAGACTCAAGATTTCACAGCCTCTCTCAGAAATCTGTGCCAGTATCCAGTCACCNTGATAAGGGGCACTGGAAGCCACAGCCCCAACCCTGCATGCAGGCGGTTCAGGACATTGGTCGCTTGAGACTGACCCAGAGATGACAGTCTGGTTTAGCAGCATCCTGAATGACCAAGCAGCCTTTTCCAAGGAGAGCACTGCTTGCTCCACACGGAGAGGGGCCTAGAAAACGTGGCCTAACCAAAGCTCATCTCCACCCTTCACCCAGTTGGCTTGCCGCAGCCAATGGGCATCTTCCTTGCTGTCAAACAAAAACAAAACCAAGAAGACAAAGGCTTATACCTGCCTCCAAAAAGGTGTGTCCAAATTAAAAAAAGGCAATGCAGGAAGATCCGCGCCTCACCAGTAGTGCTGATGGAGACTTTCCACTGTGCCTTTTGCAATCAGACTTGCCTATCTCACATTGGCCTTTTTTGCCACCAGTGTGCTTGTAGCAAGCATGGGTAGAGCCCTTGCAAATCTTCGTTAGCGAAGCCTAGCCATGATGGTCCAGTCACCCTCACAGAAAACTTTTTTTAATTGATGTTCAGAAGGAACCTCCTTTATTTCAGTTTGTGCCCACTGTCTCCGGTCCTGTCACTGGGCATCACTGAAATCTGCATGACTTTGTGTCTTTGCACCCTCCTTTCAGGTATTGATACGTACTGAAAAGCTCTCCCTGAACCTTCAGGCTGAACAGTCCCAGCTTTTTCAACCTTTCTGCATAGCAGAGGTGCTCCAGTTTCTTCAGCACTTTTGTGGCTCTTCACTGAGTTGACTGACCAGTAGCTCCAACTCTCTCATGCACCAAAAAGACCAGGAGTGGACACAAGCCTTTGACGTATCAGCCCCTCCTCCCAGCTTTGTGTCATATGCAAATTTGCTGTGGACACCCTATCATCCAAATCATTAATGAAGATGTTGAACAGGACAGGGCCAGGTCCAGCAGTGACCCCAGGGGTACACTGCTAATTATTGGCCTCTGACTAGGCTTCCTTCCACAGATCACTGCTCTCTGGGCCCAGCTATTCAGCCAGTTTTCTATCAACCTCACTGTCTGCTCATCCAACCCATATTTCATCATATCCTCTCTATGAAGATCTTAAGGCAAACAGCACTGAAAGCCTTACTGAAGCCTAGCTAGACAATACCCAAGGCTCTCCCCTTGCCTATCAGGGTGGTATTTTCATTGCAGGAGTTTAATGAGTTTGCCAAGCACGATTTCCCTTTGGTGAATCCGTGCTGACTTTCCTACCACTTCCATGTTTCCAGGATTAGCTGCTCTATCACCTTCTTGGGAACTGACGTGAAGCTGACCAACCTGTAGTTCTCTGGCTCCTCCCAACTGCACTGAAGCGCTTATAAACACTGGGAGTTTTCTTATTATTATTTCAAGACTTTCTGTTAGGTGCTTCAAGAAAACAAAAAAGCTATTGAAAGGGTGGGACTGATATGTCAAAATTATGAATATATTTTAATCTTCAAAAAATTCTATTTTTATTTAACTTAGCTGAGTCTTTAAGTGTCAAATAGAGTTCAACAAAGAGCATTCAAAACTTTCTGAGACACAGAATCAGATTATGCACTGATTACTCTGAAATGAATACAAAAGATAATTACAGAACTATGAACTCATGAAGTGACAAAGATATTCACATTTACATTCTTTGATTTAGAATTAACTATATACATGTACATTTCTCTATGAAAACCAGTAGAATAGTGAATTTCAGAAGTATTACATTTTTAGTCTTAAAAGTTATCTACAAAAATAGTTTTTACATAGTGCTATTGCACAGTAGAATTCCATTTCCTCCTTCCTTGCATTTATGAAGTCAACTTCTGTATAAAACAATTCAACCATTCTAATATAATCATCTAACAGATGAGAGACTTCTGGGGTATGTAAACTTCAGAAAACATTACATGGAGACCTATTTGAAGTAAGTGGTAGATGTAACACAAAAAAAGTACTGTATCACTGATATAAAGTCTAAACAAATCTTGAGCTCCTAAAAATGTCTGGGGAAGATTCGTGTAAAATTCCTGAAAAGTAAATAAACTGGAAAGCAATGGGCCTCTACAGGCAACACTGTTCATCTTCACAGAAACCGTGAGGATTAAGAGGCATTAAAAACTTAACAGAAGACCAGTGAACTTGTGACACAGCAGCACCTTAGTCAAATCTTATGAAAATTAACTTGTAAACTGTTTTTTATCCCCATTAGCCTTTTCACTCTAAAATAAAGCTGTCCAAAGGTTGACTGGTTGCTGTTTAATCCCATTTTGTGTGAGATCAGAATCAGATCAGAGGAAACAAAGTCTGTCAGTTACCACACTAAATGACAAATGCAAGAACTTTAAAAACTCGATTCTGAGAGAATAGAGAACCACTGATAAGAATGACACCACAAAAATAATTCTACAACTGCAATAAATAAACAATGGCAAACAAATGAAACTAGAGTTTAGGAACTGCCTATTTATAGCTTGGTCACTGGAATCTGTAATAAGCCCTGAAAAAGGAATACATAATACCCTTCGCATTAAAGTTTGCTTTGGCTGAGATGATTTCCACAGTCAGGGAGAAATACACATTTCATAAATAAGGACAATATCAAAACTTTAAATAACAGGTTTCTCTTACTCTAAGATATACAGCCAACCTTTTGCCATTGAAAACACAATGATTTGAACTAAAATTTCTTTCCATTTACACAACAATACAGATAGTTAGACCTTGGGCTTTCTACCTTTCTGTGTGCTCACATTTACTAATTCAGTTTAAAAACAATCCAGTGCATAGCTGGCCAGCTATTCCTGTGCTGTACTTTGGCAGCATTACTTCATGCATTGCAAATGACTTTTGAGAGCTTCATCCAAGATAATGTCTATCTTGGTGAGAATGAACTCCTCATCCATGGCAAGAAGCACTCTCTGAGATACTAAACTGTTTGGTTGGAACAGGCAGATGATAATCTTACACAGCCTATATTACTATCCTCTGAATTTCAAAAAAACCCAATAAAATTAATTCTGTTTCTTCCAGTTACCTTAAGATCAGCAGACTGATTAGCTAAGGGTTGTTCTCTGGGATCAACAGGTTCTTGCAATTCAGCTAAGGGAAGATAAATGCAAACAACAAAGATCTTGAAGAGATGTACAGAAGTCATGGAGTGGGACTCACATGACTTTACTTACTTGAACACCTGTAAGTCAGATCATATTGCCTCTTATTAAAAATACATCTTGATATGTCTTGAAATATTCCTGTGTGATTGTCAGCAGAACCAAGACAGTTCCAACCATGACTGGACTTCCTCCACAGCAACAAGGCTGTCTACCCTCTGCAGGTAGAAGTATCTACTGCTGATCATCTGGAAAACAGGGATGTAGCTTCACTCTTTGAATAACTATCGTCAAGGGAAGGTACAGGATATAGTATATGCTGTGCATATATTATGTGACCATATAGTGTAGTATAGCATATGCCCTGCGGTACTGAGAATGAAAGCAACTTCGAGAAGCTGTGACATGGCCAGTTTATTGGAGAGTCTCACCTGCCACTTCTTCGTCAAGAACATTCTCTTTGGCATTTGTGCACGTGGCAAAAAAAATGAGGTGTTGAGAGGCAGCATTGTTCCCATAATGGCCTAAGGCAAGATGTGTAGGAATCTTCAGGTGCAAACCAGAAGTCTGAACATCTCAAACATATAAAGATCCACAAGTCCAAAAGCTCATCTAAATCTCCAGCTGTGTTATGAGGTTTAATGAGATACACCATTGGTGCTTGTAGAAAAAGCATTTGTGCTTGCAAGTATTTGCTATGCATGGCTAAGGCAAAGCAAATACAGTGCCACCTGTACAAGATTTCTCAAAGCTTCATGGGCCAAATGAGACCATCCTGCAATTTTGGCAGATGGCAATATCCTCAAAAACAACACACAGAACACTGGCTATTCTTTATCATCATTGCTTCTGTGTGTTGTCCTTAGTATACACTGTTACAAATGAAAATCCCAGGAGAACTGAGTGCAGAAAATACGAGCTTCACAGGCCAGGCAGGAAGAGATAAAAACAAAGACAAAAGGCTGGGATTTGTGAGAAAGAGGTAAAGACACATGAAGCTAAATTGGAGAGAAACCTGACAGAGAGTGATAACATTACATAACACAGGCTATAGATGATGAGGTTGACGAAGAGACCAGACTAAGTTTTACAATTAATACACCTAATTTCTCTCTTGTATTCCTGGTGAACAGCAAGCTGAACATGAGCCAGCAGACTTCCTTGGCAGCATATAAAGCTGACACTATTTTGTGCTGGAAATTAAGCTGCTCTGCTGAGTGCTCACTAGACCACACCTGGAATAATGCATCCAGTTCTGGGCCCCCAAACCATCAATAAGGTGGTGTGAGCTCAGTTAGAGCCATCAGGATGCTCAGGGTGTTGGATCACTTATCGTGTGAGGAAAGGCTCAGAGAACTAGGCTTGTTCAATCTGCATGAACAAAGGCTTTGGGGAAACCTAACAACAGCCTGCCATTGCCTACAAGGAGGTTACCAAGAAGACAGAGCCAGGCTCTAAACAATGGTGCATGGCTGCAGGATGAGATGGCATGGAGGTTCAGAGTAGCTGTGAGGAGAAACTTACCATGAGGACAGTGGAGGAGAAGAACAGGTTGCTGGTAGGGATGGTATAGTTTCCATCTTTGACTCCATCAGGCATAAGTATTCATTCTGATCTGACTTCATAGGTATCCCTGCTTTGAGCTTACACTAGAGATCTCTCAAGGCCCTCTCCAACCTGAATTACCTTATGATCCAGTGTCTGGACTGTTCCTTAAGATACTACAATTTGTAGGAAGCTTAGAACTTTAAACCAGGCAATCTGCACCTGGCAATTCATTCCTAATAGTGACCAGTTGCGAACCTTCAGCAAAAGTGCTAATGACTAATTAAAGTACACAGTGATCATTTCACTGCTATTTATCTCATCACCAGCTCTTTGTCTTCATCTGTTCCCATCCAACTTGGCAATCAGCTGAGACATTTCTGAAGTCTCACCATGGCCTTTGGTGTCAGCATACATCTTAAATCATCTCCAATTAAACTTGCACTCCCATCTAGTATATACGCAGGTAGAAAATAAAACTGTGCTAATGGTATGTAAATTGTTTAAAATAAAAGAGGTTGAGAAACTGATAGAAAAGCAGAATGAGGGCATGTATGAACTGAATGTTACTTAATGGAATTTAGATGATTCTACTCAGTTTGTCTGCTAATAAACAGAATTCACAAATTGCGCTGAACACTCAACTCATGTGTTACCTCATATAACCCTGTCTTTCTTCAGCAAACAGAACAGACCTGTGGTGATCAATAAGGATTACACAAGAGGTCTTCTTACTGTAACGAGTACTAAGGGCTTAGCAAACAAGCTAGGGAATGCTCAAGAAAGAAAATATCTAGGACTAAAGGAATATAGTCATTTCCTGGAAAATAGGCCAAAGCTATACTTAGCAAATCACATAAAAAAGAAGTATAACCTGTGAAAAGTTTGGCTCTTTTTGTTTTATAGTGTCTAACTTGAGACACTCAATTCAATGAAAGACAGGCCTATGCAAATAAAGGCAACAGGAGCTATAGCTGGAAGATACAAAGTACTACATGCAAGCTAAGTATTCTAACATGACTGGTTCTTAGAGCCAAGCTGGCCAGCCACTTAACTATACTCTCTGCACTTTAATGTTAAACTCGGCTTCTTCATACCTTAGGAATGTTTTAAAAATAAACTGATGCTGAAAGCACCACTTATAAACACTATCAAAAAGCTCATGAGGAAATGATTCAGAGACTGCTGTGATAAAAAGATTTTTAAAGTGTAATAAATAGGAACTACAGCCACAGGAAATTCAATGGGGATTATAAAAGGTTGAGCAAATAACTGCTAAATGGCATAAATTCTGTGGAATAAAGCAAGTTCGGAAGAAAACTTGGAGAGCTGATCAAGTAACTAAAGTCTGTCAGTGAATATATAGATGGGAACTGATTTAACCCAAATCCTTAGGTTTGGAGGTTTTAGTTTTCTTGTTTGAAGCCTGTTACTTTAAGGCAACTTTTGCATATATGGAGCTTCTGATTGGTATCCTTTCAACATAATGGTCTAATAATTAAGAAAAGTTAAATCTAAACCAGTTGTTATTGAATTCTCAAATCTGAAAGAACAGACAGGTTTTCTGCAGCTCCCACTGCTTTTAGAAAAAAACACCAAACCAAAGGTCAATGAAGGTTAAGTGGATTTTTGTGTTTTTTAGCTTAGCTTAGCCTAGCAATATGATTTAGGCTATCTGAAATCTCTCTTGCAGCAGGGCAAGGAAAAATGAGAAAGCTTTTTTTGCTCTCCTGAAGATCCCTTTCACAAGGGGTGCTGGGTCACACATAGCTCATTAGATGGTAAGCCTGCATGGGATGAAATCTCCACATTTGCTTTTAACAGGTGAAGTTGGAAAACAGATTTCATCATACTAATTATCACAGTGATGAAGGTTTGTAGATTGTTATATTCAGAGGAAGTATTAGTTAATTCAACCAGAAGTGTAAGTGATAGTAAGGAGCTGTCACCTGCTGCACTGGCTAGCACACTGTGAGGTAAAGACACTCTGCTAATATCTCATGTCTAGTTCCTGGCCACAAAGGAACAGGAGCAGCAGCAAATACATATTTCTGAACTCCCTTCTGTTCCTCAAATTTAATCTCTTCTACCATTCCCCTTTGAATCTTGATTTTGATCGCCTCCTTTCCTGCCATCTTTCTATCTAGGTCTTTATTTATTTCAGCATGCCTATCACTCAGTATTCTGCCTTATCTAGTGCAATCCAGGTCTCTCAAGACAATCACCTTCCTACTACCTTTTCAGACAATTGCAATCTTTTCTTCCAAGAGCCCCCTCCTAACTCCTTGACCCTCTATACTTTGTCCTAGAAATATATTCATCCCCTCAAGATCTTTAATTCTTCCCATTATTTTCTAGTTCTGATAAATTACTGTTTGGAGACACTAGTCCCTGGATGTTTCTATAGCCAGGATCCTCTTCTGATTTACTTCTTGTGGCAAGATCAAAAAGGAACTTCAGAAAACAGAACATTTCCCCGCTGCTGCTAACCAGTACCCCTCCAGAGATGACAGAAGATTGCAAAAAGAGAGAGAGAAAAGCAATTCCTTAGAAAAGAAACAAACGCTAACATATATTTAAGAGTCAACCTAACTTGAAAGTTATGCTAAAAATCTTTCTGGTATTGTGCAGTTTTGGCCACTGTCACAAGGTAACAGCTGATAAATGTTACGTCACCTCTTCAGAGGAACCTAAAAAACTGATGGAACAAAGCCAAGAGAAGAAACTGATGGCAGCAGTAAAGACAGCTGCCTACAAAGACAGCACTTAGTCCAAATTGGTGCTTGAAGTCTTACCTTCCTGACAAACCACTGCCTTTTCTATTTCAAAGCCAGTCTCACAGCAGCATACAGCAAACTGCTTTTAATTTTTGAGAGAACCAACTGTATTCTGTGACTGCCCAAAAGGTAATGCCTAATTACCCTAGTCTGAAGTGATAACAATAAAACTTTGATGATTCATACAATCGGTTCCAAGTTTATCTATGCCTGTTGCCAAGCACTTCTTTTCAGTCTTCACTTTGATCAGAGAAAGTGACCTTGCTGTCCTTTTAATGCCAGCTGTAAAATAAGCTTGCAATTAGTTCTTTAAAGTTCAAGTGATTCTAATGAAATCTCTTATGACCAAAAATGCAAATTAATCTTTAGTTCTATATCTTGGCAGTTTAAGGAATTGAGATTGCTCTCTGTCCCAGATATGCCAGAGAAGGGGAAAAATATTAACAGAACCAAAAACATCAGGATGAACATACTAACATGTTGCCAGAGCTAGCAATATTTTTATCTCTATGTTAATTAGCAAAGATTACGAAACAAGAGTACAACAGTTTTTAAAAACATCTGATGAAAAGAGCACAAAAACTTGTGTTATTTCTACAGAAGCAAAACTTATAGGCAGCTGTTCCTAAAAACATGCATGTTTCAGCTCTTCCTTTCTCATTAAGTCAAACAACGGTTAGATAATAGAGCTGAAAACGATTTTTGGTACCAATGTATTTATCGCGTTTCCCAGCACATCAAGCTGTCAGACTAACAATTAGCTTCATTTCAAATTAAACCCGACAGGCAGTCCCTTGGTGAAAGAATACATGTTAATTTAACTAAAACACATACCTCTTCTCTTTCAAAATACCTCTTCCATCAAGAACACAGCTTCTAGGATACTCTCTTCCTGCTAGGTGGTACTGCTCTTTCTGCCATTCCACAAATTCTTACTGCAAACATAGTGACCATCAGGTTGTAAACAAAACAAACATTTTCTCCGCTTCTTAAAGAAGAAGACATGAAATCCCAACTTCGATGTCCCCATCAATTACCAAGCAAAGGTGCTAATAATGTATAGAAACAAGGTAACTTCCACATTAGCCTGTTAAATAAGACTGACAATCCCTTGTGAGTAACTGACATTCAATAAGCACAGTACCCTCTACACTTCATTGCTTATCCTCAGAAAGATTCTTCATCTATCCATGCCCTTACCCTTTTCTAAGTGAGGTCTACAAAATACCTCCAGGATTCAGGAACAGTAATGGAAGTCTCACAGTGGGGCAACTCGATGTTTCGCTACCAGAAACCAAGGATATTGAAGAACAGCTGTCATCCCGTTGTCAGCTGTCACCAAATGAAAAGAAACACACTAAGAAATGCCAGGAAAATCAGCCTTCAAGACTTGGTATTTTTGATTCAGTATTAGCCAGTGTTCCCTCTCATCCCCATCCTGCCTCAGGAAGCGGCGTCAGACATACAACAGCAAGGAAACTATACAAGAATCTGTATCATATGGAGGCTGGTATTATTTGAGGAAGATGGTTTATACATAAATGAGACTATAAACATTGCTATTGTAAGTCTTCTTTTTTTTCAAAACCCTCTAAAGCTCTTGTATGCAACGACATCAAGCTTCTAGTTCAAATATGCTTCCGTTAAACACTCTTGTTTTGCTTTGGCTTTTAAAAATACAGTAACAAGCTATTCAATGTTCTGAAATTTCACCCCCCCAGAACAGAAAATAACTTAAGTACTCCCTGTAGACATAGGACCACCGAATGGTTTGTAAGGGACATTTAAAGATCATCTAGTTGAACCTCCTCTGCCACGGGCAAGGACATCTTTACAGTAGTTTTGATCAGGCTGCTCAAAGTCCTATCAAACCTGATTTTGAGAACTTACAGCAATGAAGCCTTCACCACTTCACTGGGCAACTTGTTCCAATGTCTCACCACCCCCACAGAAAAGAATTTCTTCCTAATATCTAATTTAAATCTACCCTCTTTCAGCATAAGCCCTGTTTGAACCTGGCACTTCCACACCTTTGCTTATCCTGAGTGTAACAGCAACCCGATGGCCTTGCAGGGCTCCTCAATATCTCATCTCATCTCACCTGGTCTGAGTAGAAGCCAGCTTGCTGGCCCTAAAATGTGCCTCAGCCCCTGCAGAATTTATTTATATGTTACCCAGAGCAGGAGACACTGCAGATACCCAAGGATAAAAGCTAAAGTGGCCTCTAGGGCAAAAGCACAATTGCCTGCAATTTCTCTTGGATGATCACAGACAGGTGGGAACATAATCCAACTGTATTTCACAACTAATTTTTTTTCAGAGGCTGCTTATAGAAGTAAACATTTATGCTGCCTCTTTTTTTTTATGATGACAAGATCATAAATTTACAGGGTCTGTAGCTTCCAACTTACAATTGGGCTCATATAACAAAATCACTCACCTCTACAGAACCATGAGGGGACAAAAAGAAGTCAACATTGTCCCCTACCAAGGTCTTAATTCTTTTCTCCTCAAGAAGGTATTTTAAGTTGGAGTTAGGAGGTTAGCAGTACAGTTTGCTAACCCAAAAGCACTAGTATCTGGTTCCCAGCTAAGCTGGAAAGTAAGCAGAGGGTTCAAACTCTCCATCAATAACCTCTGGCAACAGAATCGTCCTAGCTGGTGGGGATAAAGATGTTATTTCTCACTCTGGCTGCAGGTTAGACTTCAGCAATTTTATCTGTTAACCAGCACAAAACTGTGTTAGCCCACAGCCAAGGCTTGCAGCAGAGGCAGAGCTCCTGCTGCAGACTGTTTTACCAGCTGTCTAGCCCCGCTGACAGCACGCTGTCCCTACCTCCACCTTTCTTTCCCTCCACACCACCATACCAAAGGCAGGAATCTAGTCAAGATGCTAAGGTACCACATGAATATTTCAGACAGTAACACTATTGCCAGCTGCTTGGAAGGGTTTCAATCCGCAAGGCAGATTGATTCAGTGCAACTACATGAATTTTCATTGGTTTCTCACATTGTTGTGGTATTTGATACTAAAAACCTCTCCCCAGCTATAACTCCTCCATTATTAAGACTGAGGGAGATTAGCAAAATCAAAATAATGAAAGTTCTTCCTTATCATGAACCTTACAGAAAAGAGCTCCAAACCCGGGTGGCCAAGAATGGAACTGAACAGGCAGATCCTTCCTGAGGTTGAGCTTGGTGCTTGTGTTCTTGTTCACAGAACGCAGCACCAGTCACAGCCCAAGCACCAGTGCTGCTCACCAGCCTAGCTGGCACCCACTAAGTTAAATGCCCTGACAGGGGTGAGGAACTCTAGAAGGGCACCACTAAACTGCAAAAAAAAGGTTTAGATTACAAAGGCCTCTGGAAAATTAATGGAAAATAGTTTGTTGAAAGCTACTAAATACAAGGACACAAGAGGGTGCATGCTTTCAGAAGACTCTTCTTGTCTCAGGAAATGCTGCTGCTGCTCTAGCTTAAAGAGATTTACTTTTTAACACTGCTGAAGAAGTGTCTCTGGTCCCAGTTACTGCGTGGGCACGTGACAGACATTGGTTCTGATCTTTTCAGGATTGTCAGTAATTACCAGCTGACACGCGCTACCACAGAAGTCAGCATTTATGCTGCCAATACTACTTCCACCAAACGTGAACACTTCCAGGACTTTGTATCCAAAAGAACATCACTTCCAAATTACTTCAAGATGCCTAGCAGCAGATGGACCACAGACTTGCATCCTAAATGAAAAGTATCACACCAGGGCTGCAGGGGCAGGTGGGTGAAGAGAAGCTAATTATTGAGTGTGGAAAGTCATGAACACCAAGTTCTACACACTGAATTAAAGTAATTCTAGCCTGCATAAAGATTTTCTCAGCTTCTTTCCACACAGCGATACTTCACCTCTTCCAACAATTTACATCAGGGAAGTGAAAGTAAGCAATGGACGTACAGAGCCAAATTAAACTTTTACATCAAAACCATCCATGTCTTGACATCCATCCAAAGATTGACTAGTCTCACTAGAATTTATTTGCAGAGACTGTGTTAGTTAGACTAACATGTCGCACTTAAATTTTTCATCTCTATTTACCAGATTGTTTTCTCAACTTTCATCTGGAAAAACACAGACATTTCTCCACAAAATCTCTGCCAGGTTTTTGGTAAAATTCCTTTCTTCAGAGAAAACCTGAAGAAAGGTTCCTTCTTTTTCCATATTTTGAAAGCTAAAAGATGGCTTTTAGCTGGGTTTCCCTCCTCCTCTTTTAGACAAAATGATTTTGGCAGATCAAGAATCACCAACACTGACATTCTTATCTTTCTTCATCTTAAGAAAGAGAAAATTAAACTGAAAAATTTATAAATTGAGGCTCTTCTCCTCCCTTTGCTTTTCCTTCTTTTCTTGTATCCGCTAGAAAAACTCAGTGTGTATTTATGTCCATGACTATAGTCTGAAAGAAACAAGGAAAGAATTAATCATATCCAATTTATGCCACATATTAAGGATAGTGGATAGAAATCTACGGAAAGCCTAGGAGAGTTAAGGTGTTAACTCACACACTGTTAAGCCAAAACTGAAGTCCTGGAAGCACTCCTTGGCAACCAAATCTTAAAAAACAAACCAAACCAAACAAACATATGTGTGCCTTGAATTCACCCTCCCTCCAGACTAATTCTCAGGATCTAGAGAATTCTTTTGAGTTGTTCCCTGAACTCACTCTAGAGCCTAAAAATCTGCTTCAGACAACATAACTGTAGGGGATACGGAGACCTGATCCTCATCTAAGGCTATAGAGGCCTTAGACACCACTTGAGAGACTAATCTACTTATGCTACTTACAACAGGGTTAAGAAAAGCAGCAAGTTATTAAAATAATTTGGAATTCAGTTTTAAAATGCCTTCCTAGAAGGTACTTCCAATTAAAGTCTCTAAACATGCACCACAAATGTTCTGCAAGCCCAATGCAGCAGTACTACCGGACTGCCTCTGTAATCAATGAACGCCACCGCCGCTACTAAGAAGTCAAATTCCCAAACACCTTTCTTTCTCAGTTTCACTACATAAATTTTTGATGAGACGACCATTTCTTCCCAACACACATATGTCTCTACTAAAATGGCAACTGATCTTAAGTCAGCCTGCAATTAGTGCTAGACCACACACTCACCTTGCTGCCTCTCAGTGGGAGCAGTGAACATATGGCGAAGGAGATGAAGATAGAGCATAAAGAAGAGGGCTCCTGAGAGTGCTCTCCAGAGATCTGCTGCTTGGGAACATTCCAATCCAGAGGCTGTGTTCTTGTATTGGCCTACAGTACCAACTATATTCCATGAATCTTCCAGGGGCTTTGTCATTCAAAACTCCCTTTTGCAGAGTTTAGTCATGTCTTTCTGCAGTTCCTCACCACTGGCAGGGCATTTAACCAAGCAAGACAGTTCTGTACCATCAGCAGACAAAGATTTCACTCTTTACTTTCATATTGAAGTCACTGACAACAATCAATGTTTTTACTGTTGCATACATCAAGTCATATGGTTACCAATTCCATAAACACAGCTTTTGTTTAGTCACTCAAATCCTAATGGCATAACTATTTATCCAGAAGCTTGGCTTAACACTGCCTTCCCTACTGAAATGTGAGATGTGCTATGGAATCTGAGGGCAGTAAACACACACGGAAATTATGGCAGACTAAAATCAACTGCGAGGATTAAGTAACTCCAATGTTAGCACACATCACTATAAAGGCTGTGAAAACCCAAGATGATTTCTGATGGAAATTTTCTGTTACATTCTTTGCACAGACACACTTTGTCCGATTTGATAACCTTTTTCACCACACTTTGTAGTAACATAATTCAGTTCAAACAGAAACAAATGAATGCCACTTATGTCACAAGAAGCTATTTATTTGCCAAGGTTTCTCTCTTGAATATGTACATTAAAATAGCTTAAAAAAGGAAATACTAAAAACAAGCAAATAAAGAGTTCATTTGTTTCAGCAGTATGAATGCTGATTTAGATTCAGCAGATGAATCTATTACTTAATTCCTTTGCATATTATTGCATTTTTGCATGCCACCTAGTGAGTGTAACAGTAACTTTATCTCAGGATTTTCTAGAGAAAGAATGAGTGGGTTCTCAAAGTAAAGTTACTGTAAAGATACCTCAAAATAAAGTTTATATTTGTTGGCTAAATATTTGATATGACTGGTATTACAATCTGAATGAATAATCAAGTAAAGAAATAAACTTTACTCTATTTGGTATGCACAGAATTCCAAAAAATGCAAACAAGGCTCCTCATCAAATAAACTGAATTATCATGGGATATGGCAGAAGACATTCTTGAGGATCAGAAACTGAAAATAGAGCATAGGAATAAATCAAATATTGTAATGCTAGAGGTTAGGAGTGGGATTCTGCAAGAAACTTGAAAAAGAGACCTAAGTAGAAGGATATCAATTTATGATAATGTTAGCGTTTTATTCAAGATAAAAAACCCCCTTAATGTAAACAATCACAAGGGATCTCAGAGGAATGACAGAACAATAAAGGGAAAGAGAAAAGATGGCACCATAAGTGCAGAATATACACGCTGGGAAAAACAATCCTAACTGTATCTTACATAATGATGGGCTCTAGCACAGTTATTAAACTCCAAAACAAATGGTGGAATCACCAGGAAAAGATTTTTGAGATCAGCAGTTTAATAAGTAAAAGGCAGTTAAAAAGACAACTGGAACACAAGAACAATTAAGAGAAGTAAAAGAAGCAGAAAAATAGAACTATGCCAGTGCATAAGTCTGCAGCATGCTTTTACCCTCCACACTGAAAATACTAATTATTCCACCACAAAGACAAACAAAAAGATAAAAGAAAACTCATGGAAAAATACACAGCAGAGAGGAGAAGAAGGTGAAACAAATACAGTTATTTTATATTTTATATTTTATATTACTGTAAGATTTGGAGGACACAGGAAAAAGTTACCAGGCATGCAAAAAGAAACCACTTTTTGCAGCCCACACTACTTAGACTTCACAGGAAAGTGATTATCAAGGTTAGAAATGCACATACACTCAAAAAAGGGTTAGAGAAATAGCAACTAGGTTGAATGACAATAATTTGATTAGCAAGTTTCTAAACTAAGTAATTTGGATTGCTGGATACTGGGAGAGTCCCTCAGGCTCATTCTACAACAGCTCTTTTTGTACACTGTCCCAAAGGATCATATAATGGGGAGTGCTGGCCCTGCAGAGACATCCATACTCTTTAGAACAGAAGGGGAAGAGATTATAATGAGGTTATAAGTCCCCCTTTCCTTCAGTGTATTACAACTTCTTTATTGCTTTAGAAGAAATGGTAACAGGCAGGGAGAAGTATGAACTACAGAGTGTCTTAAAAAGCCATTAGGTAATAAACCGACAAAAAAAATTAAAAAAAGGTGGAAAGGAAGACAAAATCCTGTGCATTAACTACAAGCAGTTATCTTCCTTTTCCTCCTCCTATGACAGGGGAAAACAGTGCTCATTAACGTGGTGATTTCCTCTTCCCAATAATAGGGATTAAAACCTGAAGGAATTATCAAAGAAAAAGAAATCATCTAGCCTACTTAGTATGCATAGATTTCCCAAAATGCCAGCATGACCTCGTGTTAAACTGAGTTGGCAGGGGATAAAGTAGGAGACACTCTTGAGGGTCAGAAACTGGAATAGTTAATCAGAAATGACACATCGCTAGCTGTAAAACATATATGACTATTACATATCTATTCTGGTTAGAAATATGCAGCTCCTAAATGGCATATTTATTTCTCAGTCTGACCCAGAGAACTTGTATAAGAGTCAAGTCCTGATCATCAGACCAGCTAAGTTGTTACTCAGCTCTGCATAGGAGGTTGAGAGGCACACAGAAGTCTCCCAACATTAGAGCTCTTCTCAGAAAATAAAGAGGTGATTTTACGAAAATACAACAGGAAGAGAACAACTGGCAATCATTAATACAGAAATAATTTCAAGGGTACGACACACCACAAAACAACTTGGACTGGGAAACGTGTTATAAAGGGAGATCCTCCAAAGGGCAGTAGCAGGAATAAATAATATGTTATCAGCACAAATGCAAGTTCTCTGCAATTGTATTTGTTTACAATATATAAAGTAAAAATGTAGTATTAAACTTCAAAGCCACGTAGAGGTCATCCAAACCATCCCGATACAGGGAAGGAACCAGAAGAACCAGTGTTATCAACCAGAAGGCCTATGTTTGGAGAAAACAGCAGAACACAAAGCTCCACTCCTCAGGAGTTTGCTTGGTTCTGGCCTTTTTGCCCTGTGTAAACTGGAACAAGAATAGAATCTTCCAAACACACCAATACAAGTATAACTGTGTAATCCTTGAAAACAGGAAATTAATTCTACAGCAGTTTTCAAAGCAATAAATAAGAATGTTAGATTTCATTTACTCGAAAGCCTTCTAAATAGCCTTACGTGGAAGAATTTGTGGTAATGCTATTAGTGTCACTGTTGATATAAAACAGCATACACATGGCTAAACCCGCTTTTCCTTTAGAATCACAAGTTAGCATGATCCCAGAAACAAAGGGAGAATCACAGAAGTGAAAAATACCCACTTCAGTTTACTAAAATTTCATTCCATCCCCTCCCATAAAAAAGCAACATTTTAACAAACAAGCCAAACGGGGGGTTGTGCATTAACTGGTTAAATCATTAGGGCTCCACAAAGTCAAAAGTCATGCAAAAAGTACATGCAAACATGTTGCTTATTAGCAACAACAACGTGTTGCAGATTAGCACATGTTAAAATGTTGCATGCAAAAATAAAAGCTTTAAACAAAAATAAAAATCAGCAGCTTTCATAAGTAAAGCAAAGTACTCTTGATTATCCTACCAACCACCGAACAGTAAGTGTAGTTTACTAATGCACATTCTAAACTCTCACACAAGGTTACAGCCTCAGGACAGTGACCATCAGCACTGGAGGGTAGTCAAGCCTATCAGCAACAGTAGAGACACAGAGTAATGAAATTTTGCTTATTGAATTATTTTGAAGATTTTTCAGTAGTTCCAAATACTCTCAAATGAGATACTTCACTCAAGCTATTCTAGCAAAAAACCCAACCTTGGCTCTTCCTCTGTAATACCTGGAGCTCTGCATTTATTTATTTATTTATTTAAAGTAGAAAAGGCGGCTTTAGAACAGGTTTTGGGAAGCAATGACAACATTCTGCACTGCACAGTACCTGATCTCAAGGATGGTCTGATTCAGTACTGCAGTATGAGGTGATAGATGAAGAGTGTCATAACTGAGAGCTAGCCCAGTAGTTAATTATAACTCACTATAGAAAAAAGTTACATTTTGAGATTATTAGGGAAAAGAACCAACCACTTTGTTTGTACCCCACAGCAACAAAGGCAGCTCCCCACTGAACAAATTAACAGCCTCAGCCTCACCATCTTACGTACATTTTAAGGAATGAGTCCCAAGGAAATTCATCACAACTAAGATGTGTGTGAATGTTGCTAAAGTATTTTTTACTAATTGCCATTTATGTAGCAGGATGTCTGTGACCAAGAGGCAGTCATTAAAATGTTACACTACTATCAGAAGGCAGCAAGTAGCGAACTCTTCCCCATCAAGCAAGGCGCTGCAGCAAACATCTCTATCAGCTGCTAGGGCAGACTAAATAAAGCTCTGATTATGGCAGTGTAACAAATGCTTTTCAGCGTCATTTTTATTTATCCTGTATTTCTTCCTTCTAGTACCTGTGTCCTGGGAGCAGCTGAGTGAAATGAATTCCCTCCTGTTTGGCCCAGTGAAGTTAACAAATGATAATTCTAAGTTTATTTTAATGTTAAACTGCTTCAAAGCTCAGTGCCCGATGCAGCTGAGGCAGAAGAATCTTAAGGGAGAGGAAGGTGCTACTTGAAAAACTCTATCCCCCTCCTTGGCACACATGGTGTCAATTGCACACACCTCCTACTCATTTTCAGTTCATGGTGATTTCAGTTCAAACACAGGGTTTTGATTCTAAATAAATGAGTAGCATCTGGTCCTCTGCAAGCTTTTTCTAGTAAAAATTCATATCTTTAGCTTTAGAAATAGTCTCAGCATTGCTGAACACTTAAATAATAGAAATTCTGGCTTAGTTGGCACAGTGAAATGGATTTGACTATACTTTCGAGTTTGGAAATTTTTATGCTTTATAATGCCATGTAATACCTGTTTCAACACTGTCACTGGGATAGTGACCTTTGTCCCACGCATTCCAATACTTCAGAAAGATAACAAGAGAAAAGACCATGCAATCTATTAGTTTAAGATCATTTACTTCTCTGTACTGATATGCTATGCTAACTAAGCTGTGCCACTCACAAGATACTACTTCCCATCCATTTTCCTCTCACATATGACTAAGCTTTTCTCACCTTCCTCATCACACAGAATACAAATTAAAGACTCTCATTCTTTTAAAAATCTTTTTCCTTACACCAGCTTGGCTGACAATTCAACTCAGCTTTCCAGCTAATTTCATAAGACAGCATATGTTTCTATGGCACCAAACCCGGCTCTCGCTGAGCTGGATGGTGTACCTTCTATTCACTTTGAGGGGGAGAAATATCAGATCTTTTTTAGTTCTTTCACACATGCACAGAGTACTTTAGGAATATGAAAAGATAAAGTCATAACTGGCACTTACACTGATGGATTTATCAACTTACTGCTTCAATCATCAAGAAATACTGAAAGCATAAAACAGTCTTTCAGAAGACTCTCATATCTTTCTGTATGAAAATGCTTCATTCATAATCTTGCCTAGCTTTTTCTCCATTCCCTACATTCACAGATATTTTCAGTTCTTAAATGGGGATACTCACAGCCTATTTTCTTGCTTTACAGTAGTTCTGCATTTAAAAATTAGTATTACACATTCTATTCTCTGTACATACAGTTAAGTCTATGAATGTACATGCATTTGATAGGGTTCAACACAGGTCATAGCAATTACTTTGCTCCTTCTCCAAGTAACCGGTCACCTGCAGAAGGTATTGTCCTGAAAATCATATGAAAATGGCCAATATTGCTTTTGAGTTTTATAACTAAACATATTACGCATATATAAACTTTAGCAGACTTGAGCATCTGCTATGCATAAAAACACTATGCAGAAGATTGGGACACAAAGATGAATAATTAAGTGTAAAAATGCATTGAAGGCAATGTTGCTTATGTAAAGTAAAAGAGTGCAACACTATTAAGCTATTCCCTTAACTGTGAAGTGAGTTCAAGTCCAAAATATAAAGCCAAAAAACAAGCACTAAGCACAGAATCTTTTCAGAAAATAAAGATGTTTTGGAGAACGTAGGAGGCTATTTCCCTTACTGCACTATGCTCATTATTCTGCTTAATAATATTATAAAATTATAGCTGCCCTTTTTTTTCTTTTTTTAAGAGCCTTTTTCCCACAGAACTTCCTTTTGACCATGGCATAATACCCTACGTTTGCTGCAATTTTCATCTTTCCCAGAAATTGCAAGCATGGTGTTGATAGGCAGGTTGCTTTACCAGTGCATTTTCCCCAGACATTTCATCCTTTAAGGCCAAATGCTTCCAAAGCTCCACACCTGAGTAAAAGGAGCTCAAAGGCCCAAGACTGGAATAAAAAACTTCGAGTCATATCCATTATATCCATACATATAATCGAGTTTCAGTTTTTATGTTGTCAAGTGTAAAATGACAATACAGTCTGTGAACATAATCTCTGTGTAAAGCCACATCAGCTCATAGAGGTAACAGAATTAGGGCCCAAAAAGAAGGAAAGAAAGATGGTTAGAAATATGGTGGAAGAAATTTGAATTCTGTTAAAGAGGATCTGTATGTTGATAATGGATGCTTGTGCAGAGTATCAGTTTGCTCCTCCAGAGCTGCCTGAAGCTCTGACACAATAGCTCAAGCAACCTTTGAAGCCCACACTTCGGTGGCTCTGTTGCCAGAAAGGGAGAATCAGTCAGTCCTCTACCCAACAGTCACACATTTCCTCTCCAAAAACTTAAGTAGAAGGTGTAGCAGTCTGTCTATCCCGACCTGTCCCTTTATTTTACCTTAAATATTCACCATACTGAATCAATGCCAGCTTTTATGTCCAGTATTTTGGTTTCATAGATGCATGAACAGAAGTAGCAAGGTCTTTTTCAGCTTTATGTCCGTGAACTACATGGGAGAAACACTAATGAGCTGTTCACTCCGTATATTTATGGAAGTGCAACACTATCTGTTCACAGGGGTTTGGTTTCCATGTTTAACAAGTTGTAACTTTTTTTTTTATTTTTTTTTTTACTCAGAAGTCTCAAGATTTCCTTCTGTGAAACACCTGTTGACTCTATATCATCAGACTACCTGGACTGAAACATATTCATCCATGATGAAAGCTATCTCCTTTTGTGCAAGCTGAACACTGGACATCATTTCCCAGCTCTTAGCTGTGTTGAACAGGAGTTATTCCCAATTTAATGGGTCAGAACTCTGACTCTACAGTTTCTGTCCCAGCTAAAATAACCAGAACAACAGGGTAAAATACGTGGAGTAAAATGGTTTCAAGCATTTCTATATTCAGGGTGTAAACAAACATACAAAACTTCTCTAATGGTTTAATTATATAATCTACTTTATATTTTTTAAATTCTGACAGAAGTTTGGTCAGCAAGGGTCATTACAAGGCAAAAAACTAAACATATTTTAGTGACAGTAGAATTTCCAGTGGCAAATGAAAAATGGCAATAATGCCTGCAACTTACTTCTTGTCAGTTGCAACAGGGCAAAGTGAGGGAAAGGAAAAACAAATTTACTCTTGGATGAAAGCATATACCTGCACACAAATTTTTGAGATTTCCACTGCGCTTCCAGGTTCAACTTAACCAGCATATTCAGACTTAACAATTAACACAGAGCTACCTGAAGGATAAGAGAGGCCTTTGGCAACTCCTCTCTCACCATGTAACCAAGTACCAAGAGCAGCTCTTTGACATACCAACACTCATATGCTTCATCAGGATGACTTTGCTTTTGAGTCATCGCATCCTAAATTACTCAATTTATATTGAGTAATTAAATCACTGTAATTACCCACTTTTTTTCAGAAATATAACAAAAGAGAAGGAAAATCTTTAGCCCTAAAAGCCTTTGCAGTTTACCCTGTTTGTTAAAAATGTCAGATATTTGGTTTAAAGGTTTTTTTTTTTTTTTTTAAATCCAGATGCTGATAGATAATTATAGTTTCTTCTTCTTGAGATCCCAGATCATCAATTAATGAATCTCTAGCGCTAAACTGAACAAGCAGCTCTCACTTCAAATTATCTGTCTTTCAGGAGTATTTATTATGCCTAGATCAGATACTGGCACAGGAATGCACATGATACTGCAAATCTCAGTCAAACATGCATTAATGGGATTTTAATAGAGCCCATGACTATGAGTAGACTACTTATACCAAATAATTTCTATGACAACATACAGGCCTGAAAAATTATAGGTTTGATTCATTATTATATATATTTTGATTCACTGATTATTTCTAATGATAAGTTTCACCTTCCTCTAGCATTGCAAAAAAAACACTTCTGGCAGCAATCAGTATGACTTTCAATCAGTAAAAACTGCAACCATATTTAAAAAAGCTCAAATCAATGCAAGCAATAAGCAACTACAAAAACATAAGAAAACCGGTAACGGATCAGTCCAGAAGTTCATCCAGCCAATATCTTATCTCCAACTGGCTGATCAAAGTCACTCTTGTCTTGAAGAACATGTGGGCCGAGAAGCCCACCTCACAGACCACTGACACCTTGACCACAGGGGTGCCACTGGCTTTTGGATATCTTGCTTGTCTTTAGTTCACCTGAACCAAAAAATGCAACTCCTCCCTTCTTTCACTGAGTCTTCTCTATATAATCATACCCAGCCATTCCTCTTTAAGTAAAACTGTGTTTATACCAGACACATAAAATTATTGCTACAACTCAAGGCTGAGAGCTGCCTTGCAGGAAAGGTATAAATTTGTATAAAATTGTCTTACCACATACCGTTTGAAGGGATCACAAAACACCATTATGACAAGCTCACTACCACTTCATGAAATGGCAGGTAGTAATAACAATTTTATTTTAGGAAACAAAATTGAGTAGAACACTTTGCAGTGTAAGTCACAGTAATGGGATTGCAAGTTTAAGAGAATCAGAATATTTTCAGCTGGAAGGAAGGATCATTGAGATCGATTCCTACATGAATGGCCCCTACGGGATCAAACCCACACCCTTGGCACTACTAGCACTGTGCTCTAATCTACTGAGCTCAAAGTTGCTAAACAACTGAGAAAAAAACCATGTCAAAGAAGATGTACCCGTGAATGTTAAAGTCACCTTTATCACAGCCCACTTAGCTAAGTCAGGCGTGTTCACCTGTATCAGCTTTGTTTACATTAAGACTAGAAACATTGACACCACACCTTTTTTTGCAACCAGGCTGCAAAAACAATGCCAGCTGTCTCTGAAGCAATAAACACTTCTGTGAACCCTAGCTGAAAGCTCTCTTGCGGAGCAACTGCTCAGATGTATGCCATCATGGGGAGGACATGTGCCTTCAGAATTCCCAGAGAACCCTGAGAGAGACCGTTCTTTTACTTCCATTCACTGCCAGTTCCACTAATCTGCCCTCAGCTAAGCCTGCAATGAGATTAAAATAATGACTCAGTCATTTTAGCCTCCCTCTTCACAAACAAATTACTCTTCTCTGTTTTGTGATTTTCGCTTACATCACTGTCAACTGCCCGTATCACCTGATACAGATTTCCTGAAGGGCTGTTTGCGCCTGACTTCGAATGCAATGGGGAGTAAAGATTGCATCATATCAACAATACTACCTTAAAATGGCAAAGACTAAAAACATGAGAGTAGAAAGTTAAAAAAACAGATGTCTCCGCATCTGCTTAGCAAAGGGACATAAAACACCAGCTTGCAAAGCCCCATGAGTACATATACATTGTGCCGGAGAAAGCAGAACAGAATGCTCACTCCTCTACTCCTGACAAACCCATCCCCATCTCCTGATAAACCACTCTCCACAGGCATCAGAAATCCAAGGTTTTTCAAAGGGCACTATGAATCACCAGGAACAGACACAAACTCTAGGGACTGCACCTTCCAGCACAAAAGCAGTTGACATGCTGCAAATGTAATTTAATTTTGACTAACAACAACAACTTTATCTACTATGGCCTGTGGCGTTTACTTATTCTGTCTTTGGCTAAATACTTTCTTACTCACATCTACAGCTTGTACTGCCACCCGAGCTGTGCAAGTATTCCCACAGGAGCCTACAACAGGCATTAAGCCCTTTCCCTTACATACATAAAAGGTTCCCACTTCCACCAGGAAAACAACTTTTCTCAACTTGTAAACCAACTTACAGTTTTGTAATATAACTCATGTTGGTTGCCACCTAACTATGCTCTGTATGTTCCCCCTCCTGCTCTCTTTCTCAAGAGGATTAGGTCAAAGAAATAAAATAGTTTAGCCCAGTGCTTTCTGTATTAATATACAGGCTCAAGAATAACTGTATGCACAAGTGCCTAATGCAGACCAACAATGTACCCTCTACATAAAAACCAAAGCAAAGAGCACACTCTAAGTGCATATTTTGACAATCAACTGATCAGGTGGATGAGGGAATGGGTTTTATGAGCTGCAACAGATAACTATTCACTAGTTAATAAGGTAATTCCAGAAGTCATTAAACTTCATCCTCTGTCATAAAAGCATAAAATTTTCTCACAGACCTCCTTTATAATATTGATAAAACGTGTCTTTTTTTAGCACCTACAGATCAAGAACACAACCCTCTCCTGATCATTCAGGCTTTGTTTCACATTGTGGACTGGTCTCAGGGCACCTCACCAGGACTCCCTGCCGATGCTGCTAAACCGGAACACATAGTCCAAGGAGACACCTGACGCATGCCAGCTAGGATTGGCCCAGACAACCAAACTAAGTAATCTCCAAAACACAGTGTGAACATGAAGTCCTCAACACCCACTGCTCACCCCTACAGATGGGCTTCTATTGTGCCACAGCACCTGCTACAGCAGACACAGCCAAAAATACCAAGATTAAATTTTAACTTTTCCCTGCACTATTTGAGTGAGAGGGGGAAACATAATCTTTCTTGCAGAACAGAATAAAGAGGGTGCTATACTGTAACAGAGATTTAGGTCTGTGGCAAGAAGTCTTCTCATCTGGATCCTAATCAGGCTCCCTCACTATGAGGCTGGCATACCAAGGAAAGCTAAGAATAAGCAGGTGTGTAAAGCCGTGCTGGGTCTGGGTAAGGTGGTTAATTCTCTCCATAGCAAGCCTCACAGTGCTGTGCTCTGCTTTGGTAGCTGGAAAGATGCTGATAACACACCAGTGGCCTGGCTACTGCTGAGCAATGCTTCTACAACACCTAGGCTGCCTCTCCAACACTACCCTCTCACCAGCAGGCTATGGGTGGGCAGTATCCTGGGAGGGGACACAGCCAGGACAGCTGCCCTCTACTGACCAAAGGGATATTCCATATCATCTGCTTGACAATGAAAGCTCAGAGAATGAAGGAGGACAAGGCAGGGAACATTCATTATTACAATGTTTGTCTTCCAGAGCAATCACTACACACACTAAAACCCACCTTCCCAGGAAGTGGTGGACATAGTCTGCTGATAGGAAACAGTGAATAAATATTTTGTTTTCCTTTGCTTCCATGCATGACCTTTGCTTTTGCTTTATTAAACTATCTTTATCTTGACCCCTCATTTTTTCCATCTTATTTTCTCCCTTCTCACCCTGCTGAGTAGGGAAGTAATAGAGCAGCCTGGTGGACACCTGGTGTCCAGCCAAGGTCAATCCACCACAAACACACCTTAAATAAAAGGATATATCCCCAAGCAAAGTTTAAATTGACCCCAGGACACAATTTCTTGCTTTAGACAAAAATTGACTGCAGTACAGACTCTTTCAACTTACGTGCCACTGAGCAGAATTACAAGATGACCTTGGTTGATGAAGAAAGGACATAAGGTTTCATTTTCCTGCCTTGCATTTGAATATGTTACTTAAAATTACTTTTTCTTTCTAATACAGGTGTTTCCTATTAAAGTCGTGATTTAGTAAATAAACACCTTTGTTCTCATTTATACAGACATTTTCACAATGCCATTGTTTTACATGTAAAATAAATTTAAGTCAATCTACTTACCAAAACACAAGAATGGCGCTTGGGTTTATTTTAACTTGAGCAAATAGCAAGGACAAACCCAGGCAGTAAGTTAGCAGATAAACATTTCAGGTAAATACAGTCTTGGCTACAGAGAAAAACAGCTAGCCAAGGAAAGCAGCACAAAACCAGGTGGCTTTTGTATGAACAGAAATACAGCAACAGTCCACTGAACCTCCCTGCTTTCATTTCTAAATAGTAGTAATCAAATAAATCTATTTAAAACTGCTAAGGAACTGCTATCTGTCTTAATATCCTCCACCACCAAAACTGATAAGACTCCCATTTAAAATAAAAGCGGATAATATTAATACCATTTATTTTTACTTGTCTTTCTAAAAGCACTATATGGTCAAATACCTCACAAAGAAAGCAGCAGGAGCCAAAGGATAAAAAGAATCACTCAGCACACAGCAAGACCATATCATATATGAACTGACAGCCTAATGCTTGTGTTCAAATGTGCCTAGCCCCTATGCTTCTGCACAGTCTGAATTCAGACATTTTAGGAAAGCCAAGGTTTTATTATAACTGTACTTTTTTCTCCAACCTTCTCTTACCTGGCAGGATCACTTCAAAGAGGCTCAGCAATGTGAAAATTCTCCAATTCTCCTGAAGGACATCTAACTTGCTACTGCTTTATGATACAAAACCAATTGTATCTTTGGTTTGCTATTCACATGGAAAGCAAACTGGTGACAAGGTTCAAGGTCATGGAAATTCACTGTAGCACACACATGAAACCAAACTGCTCACCTGCTCGTTTCCCAGTCTTGGTCATCCTTATCTTTTTCTTCTTTGGCATCAGAATTGTGTGGGTGTTTCTGGACAATCCGCATCCCACCAGCTTTCACTGGAATGAAAATTAAATAGATACAACAAATCTCAGTCAAATCAGCATACATGAAGAGTGTTTTAAACATGACACTCTCTGCTTTCCTCCTGATATTTTGCAGAGTAGTTTAATATAATCAGTTTGAAAAAGGAGCTTGAAGTGTAAAAAAGTGGCAAGTCTGAGGAACAGCTACTTCAGGACCACATCTGCCATTCTCTTTTACATCATGCTATGTTTGCTTATCCTGAGAAGCTGCAGTTCATTTTATCATCTGCTTTCAATGTCATTTTAGAAGACTCTGCTCTGCTTTAGCTCTCCCTCTGCCCCCTACTAACTTGGAGCAGTCCCGAGAAGAAACTGAGGCAATGACTCGCATGAAAGGCCACAAACATGAATGTTAAACATTCCCATAGAATAAGAAGGGCCAAAGAAACTTACTTGTCATTTCAAGTTAAAAACTGCATCTATAATAATAGTATTTTTACAAATAGTGCAATAGAAAGCAAAGCTTAAGAGGACTGTTAGCTTGCATTTAGAATGGTGCTTTTTGTTTTGTAAAACATATTATCATTCACAACATTTCAAATGCTTGCATCATTTAGTTTTAGAAGTGATGCAGATGTGAAAGCATCCCTTTGAAACAGAAAACAAGAAGTGAAAGCAAATCCACTTATGTTCATCACTTATCCACTCCAAAGTGCCATATAGAACAGGAACCAAGCCACTGCAGCTGCTAAGCAGAGCAACAGGTAGGCTGCCTTTGATCTGCTTCCTGTTTTAATAGTGTATATGTATTTTTTCCTTCAACCATTGCTATACATGCTTACTGGACAGCACAGGAAAAGACAATGCATCTCATCAGCTAACTGGATGGGTTACACATCAGAAACCACCGTAGAAGTCAAAGGTCGAAAAATCACCTAGAGATACATGGGTTTGTGTTTCACACTGCCTTGACACAGCAAGCCGATGGTGAGACTCGGCAGAGTTGTCACAGCTGGAGAGAGCAGGATGCCAGAGCAGCCCTTGGAAGAAGCTAGAGCACTTGCCAATGTGGCTGTCAGAAGCTACACTTCTGACAGCCCTCCTGTGTCCAGCCACAGAGGGCTTAGAGCACCTCAGTGCTGATCCCTGAAACCTAGACACAAGTCTAGTTTTCAATTCTTAATCAGGACAGCAAGGGAAAGGACATTGCTGTGCATAAATTCTACAGCCTGGGTGAAGAAAGAGAAGACGAGAAGAAAGAGGTGACCTGCCCTAGGAGAAAGTGACAGCTCTCTGGCTCTGCTTTTTAAAATCAGTTTTCAAGCTTTTTGTGATACTTGAAAGATAAACTGATTCAATAAAAGCCATTAACCAAAGACAGGCACTCAACAGACAAATTCAAAGAAATACCTTTTAAAACCTATCAACACTGTGTCCTCTTATCATGCATTTTAAAAAAAACAAACACAAACCTAAATCACTAACCATTTTGTGTTCACTCTCCAGCATAAAACTTTTACATTAATTGGTGAGAAATGTTTCACATGGGACAAGGGGAGAAAGTTTAAAAACAACATTTCTGTGTTGACTAAGGTGAGGCAAAATTAAAATTCCAATTTTCTTGTATGCAGCTCCTTAGAAATTTGTTTGCAAAAGCAAACACTAAGCGTTCTGTCAAGTGCTTTCTTCTTGTAACATCTCAGTTAATCAAAGCCACTGGTACATTTTATTTACATTAATTTATAAATTAATAATTTATTTGAAATAATTTCTAAATTTAACACCACTGCACAATCAGTTCTTATTACTTATATACTTCAAATTACTTTTTGTGGAAGATGCTGTCTCCACAGCAACATCCACCAGGTTAAAAACAGCACCTCTGAACATTACACACACAGTCATGTCCTTCACCACCTAACAGAAAACTAAAGACAAGAGTACCTGAAGAATTAGTGCTAATTTAGGTGGTCTAAAATCTCTTCTCTCATATTGTATATCATCAGGCCACCAGCCACTTATTTTCTCTATATGTCACTGGAAAAGATGCAGCTAACACATTCAGATTTATCGGTATGCAGAATTAACATGAATTAAAAAGCAAATAACCAGACAACTAAAAGGCGTAATAGTGACTGACTAACGCAGCAACTTAATATTTTTAATAATCTGATTCTCTGAAATAGTATTGGCAGAAATAGTACAAACTGCTTAAAGTACTTTGGTGCATAATTAATAATATTTAGTAATCCAAGGTCACTGTGCAGGCCTGGGAAACCAAAAGAAGAATCTGGCAAACAACTGCAGTAATCATGTATTTCTGAGACCAAAAGTGAAATAAATAGTTAAGCATTCTGTACATATAGCTGACGTACATCTCTGCCATGACACAGCATGCTTGTACCCAACCTAGTTTCAAGAGATTTAGCTTAAGATAAATACCCTTGCAGCAAAACTCACCTTTCCTTTTCAAAAGGTTCCAACTAAGCTACATTACGTTAGGGTGAGACAGAGCGAAGAAATTATTATTACATCCACCAACCTAAAGAAAAACACATCCCATTTAGGAGATTTTCTTAGGAGTTACAAGGATTCATCTATTTCCTATTTGCCTAATATTTACTACATAATTTGACAGATACTAACCATGGTGATTTTGACACTTAAAAGTCATCCTTAAAAGAGCTCAGATTTCCTTACCATAAATCCTGCAGAGAAAGGATCCAAATAACTGAGAAACCACATTCCAGAACACTGTCAGAAATCAGTGCCCAGAAGTGGACGGTGTCAATGACACTGTGTTGGGATTAGGAAGAAAGCAGCTCCTGTGCTAAAAAGCGACAGCTTAGGAGGGACCTGTGCTAAGGCAAGAGGAGACCAGGAACAGCTCCCTGGGGTGGTGACAGCCAAAGTACCACCAGCCTCTAAAGTGTGAAATAAAGAAGGGATTATCTGCCAGCATGCTTTGGAGAAGAGCAACAAGTCTGTTTTCTTCACTGCTGGGTATGAGACAAGTTTTGGATTTTAATTATCATCTGTCATGTTTTCCCTCCTCAGGAGGCAGACAGTACTACCTTGTCTGTCCTGTGAATGCCAACCTGTGCTCCTCTTAAGGGTACGACTACACCTTCTGGAAATGTATTAAACAACTGTGTTAATCAATTACCACTGAAGATCTGGAGTGAGGAACCACTCTACTTTTTCCTTTTTTCCCCACTGTTGTGCTTACTTCAGACTCCTCCCAGTTTCTGAGACTGAATTCTGCAATAAACCCCACTGAGCTGGGGCAAGCACCAAGTAGCCAGAGAGGCACCACAGACCAGTGATGGCCCCAGCTCAGTCAAGGTGCAGACTTGAGGCAGTCCTCCCCTGGGGAAACCTCACAGCTCAACCCAAATTGCCTGCTGTTCACAGCATGCAGGCAGAAACTTCTGGAAATCCAGACTACAACCAAGAGTTTTAGCAGCTTCCCATTTTCCTTGAGTACGATATCCAATATCAACACAAAAATTTATTTCTTATGTACCGTGTAATAACAGATTCCATTACAATGATGCAAAAGGAAACATAAAATATGCTGTTGTGCAAGATGAAGGGGGCATACATTTGTGTCCAACAAAGAACAGAGGTAAAACTTATTTGTGTACCTTTGTTTCACAGAAATCTTGGCCTAGAGCTGTACTTTTTAGTGCAGGAAAAAGCATGTAAGTACTGTCATGAACCTTCTGTAAAGCTTCATAAATAAACTATTAACACAACCATCTCGCTTTATCCCTCCACAGTGTCTACTAGAAGAAATGAACAGTTAAAAGCATAATTAAGCAGACCTCTTTAGAGGGACTGTACAAACCTACTCAGCAATGTATTACAGGGAGGTGCATTTGATCTCACTGACAGACAGATATTTAATAAAGATTAAGTTAGGGCCTTCTTAAATTTCAGAAAGGAGTTCAAAGTCGCTTTGTGTACCCTGTTACCAGCCTGAGGTCTTGAGGTTTCTTTCCACTTCATTATGCTTTGTCTTTTCAAGTGCTTTATACCCCCCATATGTGAAAGATCAATGCAAAGGGAGCTAACAAACAGACTGCACACAGTAAATAAGTGAGGGCCAACAGTGCACATGAAAAAAATTGGATTTGTCAATTTTGCTTTTAATTTGATGACCCTAACCCTTCCTAACTTTTACATGTCAAATTCATACTCCGTGGGGCAAGACACATCTGTAATTATAGGTAGGGCTCTTTATACAACTGTATTCTGCAAAACCTGAACTTTTTAAGCCATGTATCAATAAAGATCCCTTATCCACATTGTTGCTTTGCTAGGAACTTGCTTTATTATTTATGAACACAATTCCACCTGTATTTATTTTTGTAAAAAAATCTTTTACTTTCATTTTATTAAAACTTGTTTACAGACTGACCTATTCCATTATTTCAATATTCAAAGATCTAAACCAGCTTGAGATAGAGGACTAAAACCTAGTTTCACACACTAAACTGTTGCTAGTCCACGCATTTAGTGTGGATTTTCCAAGTGTTAAAAGAACACAGGGCCACAGGGCCAAACAGCTCAAAACCATCTTTGTCCAGAAGCAACCTGAAGGTATCGTAGAGTGTTAGGGCTTTTTCCCTAGCTTCAAAAGAAAGACTTAGTGATCCCCTTCCTTCCAAAACTCCGTGCATGCTCACACACACACAATAAAAGGGATACCAATGACCTTAGAAAGCTGAGAAGGTTCTTCAGTTCATATGTGGGCAACCATTTTACACAGGAAAAAATAAACAGAAACACTCAGCAAAGGAAACCAGTACTGTACTCCAGTCATGGTTTTGCACTGTGCATCACTAGTTTCTTATGTATCCTAGGGTGGCTTACTTCAGGTCTTTTAAAAATTTCCACCCGTTTCAGAAGGCAGGTTTTGAAGGAACATACTTAAACATGCAACAACATCAGAAAATATAGTTAAAAAGCACTTAAATGAAAATATCTGCCATTTATCCTTTGTTCTCTTTCCATCGGTGGTGTAGCTGAGAGACTAAGCCAAACCAATGTAAGGTCTTAATGATCCCTTCACTCTGAAGCTGACGTGTACCTAAAGGCAAGCCAGCTTGAGGAGCTATGGCAGCAAAAGCTGTCAACACTGGGAAAGATGCTTTGGTTTGGTTCTCTGAAGCAGCTCCGCAGGAGGTCAGGTAAGAGCTACTGCCATGAAAAGGGAGGTTGCAGAACTGGGATGACTCTGGTCAGCCATGAGATTGGCTTAACTGCACTGCTGAACTGTATTTGCCATGCAACGCAAAGCCATTATTTCCCACTATTAAGATCTGTTTAGAGTAATCTGAGGTCCTCATTATAAAAAGAGCAGAATTCAATTAGGGTTCAACAACAGTTTACAAATGTAGCTTTAAATCTCAACAACTGATCTGAATATAAAACTAACCACCCCGTGAATTCAGAATTTCAGCACTTTTTACTGAAGCACTTAAAAAAGAAACCTTGCCAACTATCCCATGGGGAGACATTAGAACATGCATGAAAAGTTGCTGCTGCAGGGACCAAATCTCCCTTTTTAAGAAAGCTGTGAGAAGCAAAACTAACAATACCTGAAGGAGCAAGCCCAGCTGAGCACTGGCAGTAACTGCACCCCACCTGCGTTTCGAGCGGAGCTGCCGTCCCCGCACAGGAGGCAGGCGAGTGTCCCACTGGGGGGACACATTTCCCACCCGGAGCACCTGCTCGCCCAGGAGCGGCAGCAGCGGGGCGCAAGGCAATGGAACTCCTTTGCGGGGCAGTTTACATGCAGCTCGGCTAGTTTCCTACCCTGCCAGGCTCCGGAGCAGCAGCCCGCCCTGGCACTCACACCAAGGCACAGCGGACTGCTGGTTCGCAGTGTGCCGGCTCACACTGGGTCTGCACCGCCCTGGGACCCCTGTGGCCCAGCCCGCTCCGCTCCCCTTCCCATCACCGCCAACCCCAGGCTGTGGCTCCGAGGCCTCCACCGCCTTCCCAGGGCGGGATGAGGGTGAGGACACCGCTGCCTGCGGGGTCGGAGCCCGGAGATGCCACAGCTGCACACACCCGGTGAGGGTTTGCCCACAACTAGAGAGCTCCTCCGGCCAAGGCAGGGCAGGGAGCGCCGCCCCGCCGCCAGGACAGGCTGCCGGCGGGCAGGGAGCGCCGCGGGGGTGCGGGGCTCCGGATCCCATCCCACCTGGATCCCGGCACACCTCCCGGGCCGGGGCAGCGAGGAGCCCCCGGGGCCCGCCCGCCCGCGTTCCCCTGGCCCTGCTGGGCCCGGAGCGCAGCGCGGGATCCGCGGGGAACCCTCGCCGGCCCCGCCCGGGCCCCGGCGCGGGAGAGACAGAGAACCGGCGGCCGTACCAGCAGGAGGGTGTCCGGCCCGCGTCTCTGCTTTCTCTTTGGGAGGCGAAGACATTTTTACTGTGGCAGCAGCAGCGGCGGCACCGCTCCCGCACTGCCCGGCCCGGCCCCG